>JAQJVL010002625.1:0-88903 GCA_035578905.1 Stictocephala bisonia
ACAACTTCTCCGAAGCCACCTAAGCACATTTCTTCCTGTGCGGCAGTCATGATTGCCATCACTTGGAGGACGTTAGCATGGGCTCCGAGAGGTACAGACAGAACTTTCCGTACACCCCAGCACCTGTACCTTCGTCTGTAAGTGAGCCGTTCGTAAACCAGACACTTCCTTTAACTTGTGCAGGCTCGGTACTTCCCATCCACTTATCTCTGCTTGGAAGGAAAGCCCTGACCTGCCTGTCAAATCTGTACCTAGGTGTCATTGAGTCTTTCCCCATCACAAACAACGGGTTCAGACCAATGTCCCTAGATAGCATTTCGCCATGGAGTCCTGGTTGGCCGGGCAGTTAGCCACCAGTCGACCTTATTCTAAAGGCCACTTTACAAGCCTCTCCCTTTACAAACAGGTCCATAGGGCGGAGCCCAGTGAGGACTTCATCGCCGCCAATGGGGTTGTTCTAATTGCCCCTGTAATTCCCAGGCACGCCATTCTCTGGTACCTATCTAATGTTAGCCTTGCACTGTTTTGTGCCATGACCGACCACCAGACAACTGCAGCATAACATAAGGAGGGCTGTAGTACACTTGTGTATAGCCAATAAACCATCATTGGTTTAAGGCCCCATGTAGTACCAATGGCCCAAAAAGCCATTCTGAACTTCCTGGCTTTTTCCTGTAGGTGCTTCAGCCAGTTCAGTTTAGCATCCAGAATGTCCCCCAGATACTTAACCGACCCTATAGTTCTTAGCACCATATTTCCCCTAGTGGGCATGTATATGCCATTCAGCCTCTTTCTTCTAGTGAAGAGTACAAGTTCTGTCTTGTTAGGATTAACAGAGAGCCCCTTGTCTCTACACCACCTTTCTAAAAATCTCAAGGCAGACTGAACAATGTTCAACACTTTGCAGGCAAACTTACCAATGCCCATTATGCATGCACACATCGCTTATACCTGAGCATATACCCCCATCCCGTTAAGCACTCTTAGAACCACTAGGAACCACAGGAGAGGAAAAATGACACCCCCTTGGGGATTACCACCTCCGACTACAACCGTCACGTCGTTCAGTATTGCCTTAACCATTCTACTGCGTAGGTAGGCCTCGATCCATCTGGTAATGGTACCACTGGCACCTGTCCTAGCGACAGCAGCGATCATAGACTGCAGGGAGACATTTTGGAAATCCCCCCCCTCTATGTCCGTGAAGACACCCATGGCTAGCTTCTTCTACCGAATCGTCTCCTCAACTCTCGTGACGAGTCGATGGAGAGCCGACACAGCAGACCTCCCAGCCATGTATGCGTGTTGATTTGTATTGAGTGGGTTATCTCTCAATACCCCGTCCCTCATATGCCTATCGACCAACATCTCCAATGTCTTTAGTAGAAAAGACATGAAGCTGATTGGTCTGAAATCTTTATGTCTGGAATGTTTACCTCTTCCAGGTTTGGGGATATAATAAACCACTTTTGCGGTTGTCCACAGCCTTGGAATGAAACCCAAGGCCAGGGAAGCCCTACATATTAGGGTCAGGTAGGGTAGGAGTGACTCCAAGCCCCTCTGCAAGAGCACAGGCAAGATGCCATCCAGCCCTGCACTCTTGATAGGGGTGAAGCACTCAACTGCCCACTTGATCTTTTGTTCTGTGGCAACCTTCTTTGCCTCATTCCACAGTCAGCGTGCGAGGTCCCAGTGCAAGCCCGCATCACCGAAATAGGGGGGCTTGCCCCCGGTTCCTCGATTGAGCCCAGAAAGTGAGTCTCAAATAGAAGTTGCAGAGTCTTTTCTTCAGATCTGGTCCACTCCCCATTATCTTTAATGAGAGGTCCCAGTTTTACCCTAGGGTCCTTAGCCAACACTTTGTGAAGCCTAGACATCACTGAGGTTGTCTCTATAGAGGTTCAAAAGTCTCTCCAGAATTTCCTGGAGAATCTACAAACCTCGTCTGTAATCTCTCTTTGCAACTCCCGTTAGGCCAACCAGTCAGCGTCACTGCCGGATCTATTGGCCATGCTATGGAGTCTTCTGGTCCTCCATTTTGTGAGATCATCTCCGGCTTCGAGCATCCCTTTGTGCCATCAAAGGGCAGTTTTCTCATAAGAGGTGATTACATCCTCCGTAAGGAATGCCACTCTCTCCTCAAGATCCAATCCAGATCGAATCTAACTTAGGAATTAGATACAGTCTGTCAGACAGTTCCTCCGAGCATGAGGCCCAGTATATCAGTCTGGGATTCCTGTACAACTTTTGTGTTGTCTGGTCCTCAAGCACAAAACGAATGTGTCTGTGGTCCGACAACGAGGGTTCCTGCGAAAATTCCCAGTCCCTAATGTCGTGAAACATTGAGGCTGAGGCCATAGTTATGTCTATAACCTCCTTCCTAATAATATTTGAAAAGGTTGGGAGATTACCCTTGTTGAGTACCAAAGGATCGGTCCCTCCCAGACCGATTCTTTTTGGTATTCTGCAAGAGCAAGGCCTCTCTCGTTCATATCACTACTTCCCCAAACCTCATGAGTTGGAGTCGCAGCCGACCACTAGCTCAAGTTTCCTGATCCGGCAGTAGTCAACCAACGCCACCATCTCTCTTGGCTGGGAGGATTGTCCTATCGTATGGGAGGTATACCGACGCGACCACCAGTTTCCTCCCCACGCCATTACTCTCCTGCAGTTTAATTACCACTGAAAACACATCTCCTCTACAGAATTTTGGTATGAGCCAACTATCTGTGCCTGTAACCAAAATGAATGCCCGGTGTTACATTCCACCCGATCCCCCATAGAGACTATATGTAGGAATGTTAAGACTCTTGATGCAGTTATCCCGAATCCATGGTTCCTGAATCAGAGCAACATTAACCCCTCCTTCTCTTATAGTTCTAGCTAGTACAGGAGAGGCCTCAATACTATGATTGAGGTTGGCTTGTAAAATACTCACCATTTCCTCCGGTCCAGCACTTCATTCCTCGGTTCCCCTCCTCTTCTTGCCTCTACCATCGAGTAGCTTTCCCTGAAACTCAAACAGAGAGAGTTAGTGTCTAAACAGTCAAGCTCTAACCCTACATCTATCTGAGTTCTTACCATCTTATTAAGAGGAGTTTACTGCGGGTAGCATGACTGTAGCCATGCCGACTCCGAAAACATGATACTAATCATACTTCCGACGCCAACTGTTTACTAAATATTTTGCATCCCAAAAATGTATTATCAAAGTATGAAAAGATTTGAAGTTGACTAAGTAATACCGCAGAATTACCGTCCAAGACTTTTTACACTACTCTATTTTGTAATAAACTAGTTGGCAGTATTAGGAATTAAGTAAAAACTTATGAAAAAAAGTTAAAAATGACTAAATCACCTCCATTTCTAACATTTTTTTCATTATTCAGACTAATCTGAGGTAAAATTTTCAAAACACGCTACAGAGCACAATTCAGGTTGGTAGGGTGTTCGTAGAATATAAATAATCTTTTTAATCCCTCTTTGCAGTACACTCTAAGTTACATCTTTTTTGCTAAATTGTATTCTTTATTTCTCAAAAAAACAAATGAAAAACTCTAAAAATAACCATAACTGAAAACCACATCCTACTCGTAAGACACTGTAGAGATGCAGGGCCTACTTGAAAGCGAGCTCAGTAAAGACTGGGCAAAGGCTGATTTAATATTGTGAGTTAGGCAGACGGCCATCAGCCATCACAGGTGACAACCGCTTGGCTGACTAGATGACCAAACAGCCTCTAGCAGTCGGACGGTGTGACCGACTTTACATCCACATAACACATGTTAATTTGATTATACCAGGCTTTTCTTTGGTCAGGTGCAGTTCTACAAAAAAAAAATATTTTTATTGATAATTATAATCAATATAAATAACCCAATTTCATCATTGGGTATTTATGTAGGCTACTTTCTGGATGCTTTGTGAATGTTGACAATTATTACCAACAGCTCTATATATAAGGATAAATTAGGCCTAAGAAGTTAGTTCTGTAGAAAACTTATTGTTTTTCAAAAATTCCATTTATTAGAAAATGTTATTGTTCGTTACTTCCATTAATTTGACGTGACCGCATTTTTATAATTTTATATGGAACACAATTTTGAAAACTATCTTGGTTTGCGACAATTTCTTGAAATAGCCTATCATAGACCAACTACTTTTACGGCAAATCGCCTATGGCGTCCATACATACATTGTGACACCACCAATCATTAAGCTTGTGTCACCTCAGAATTCAGCCCCAGTAATGCCGTTTGGTAGTAAGTGTCGCTTTCTGTGCTCGACCTTAGCCTCAGTGAATCTTCTTCTTAGCTCAATAAATTTTGTGGGAACTGAATTGCTTACAGAATTAAATATTTACATGAGTAGCACAAGCTAAAAGAACATCTTCAGTCCACATCTTGCAAGAAATACTGCCCATCTATGTTTCTCTGTTGTTTTAAAACAGTTCCCAAACTGAATACAAACTTGAAGAAATGACAAACTATTCCTGAACTATTTGCATCCTTTAATTCTTTTCACAGTGTAAATACATTTCTAGGCTGTAATATGAATGTTGATGTCTCATAGTTGTGCACTTTACATGTAATATTATTGTTATCAAATGTTACAACCATCATAATGTACACTCAGTGATGTGTCCTTGTGCATAACTTGTATACTTAATGGAAAAAAGGATTCTTGACAACTAAATAAATATATAACAATTGTGAGTGAGGGATACAAATATACACATGCACACAAGCATGATGCATTTATTGATGTATTATTCAAGTTAATAAATACTTAACTACTTTGTATTGAAATACTGCAAGAGTGTGTTTATGTAAAGTATTAAATCATTATTTTAGATGCCAGTACGTAAGGGTTATGATCAATCAAGAAAAATGACCTTCAGAAGTGAGAAAGTACGAGAGCCTGGTCCAATGTCACGAGGAACTGGTATCATTGCAGTAAGTAGGCCTACATATACATACCAATGACAATGTTAAAACACTTTGAAACATACGAGGCATTTTTAAAGTAATAATAATAACAATTTCCCTTTATTGTGTAGGACAACAATGTTGTATACAATGAGTCAGTCAAATGTTCAAAAACGATATTGCACACATGCCATTTACTCACCTTTCAGACATAGCGTTTGATTCACTGGATATAAATTTATTGCTTCGTAAACTGGAATGTCTAGGAGTCACAGGGGTTAGTTTAAACTGGTTTAAAACATACTTAGGAAGCAGACAGCAGATAGTTTCTTTAGATGGTGTTCAAAGTGAATTACATCAGGCAGTACATTAGGTCTCTACTATTCCTCTTATATCAAAATAATATTAGTAAAATTAGATTAAGTAGTGGTCACATGTTTCTGTATGCAGATGACACTGCTTTAGTCTTTGAGAGATCGACGTGGACTGAGGCCTACCAGTTTGCTGTCCAAGGGTTGGTCAAAGTTAAACGATGGTTTGACCATAATCAGATTACCGTAAATGTGGCTAAGACTAAATGTTTGGCGGTTTCTTTGTGTACTTCTGGTGATCCGGTAAATCATGACTTGCGTCTTTATGTATGTGACAGTGGGCCAGACTGTCAGTGTGATGTCGTTGAGCGTGTTGACAACTACAAATACCTAAGTGTTATATTTGACAATGGATTAAGCTGGATGGCGCATGTTCAATACATTAACAATAAATTACGCAAATGCATATATATGTTTTCTGTTTTGTCTCGAGGGTTTATTTATTTTCATGCTTTAATATGGGTTTACACCCAATTATATTAAAGCAGTTAAAGACATAAACTTGTATTAATATATAGTGGGATTAGCCATGATACAAATGTTCAAATACAAAAACTTTCCAAGGTCTGAAAACGTACAATTAACAAAAACACTCAAAAAGGAACATCCATATGACAATAAACGTTTGTTTTAAATGATAAGTTCACTTATGAAGAAATATAAATACTCTAACATATAAATATATAAATAACAAATCATGCCAACAATAAAAGAAAACAATTACATATATACGACATAAACTATGAATAATTAACAAGGATAAAATATTATATAATAAACAAACATTTAAATTAAACGAGAGCAACATTAATAATAAAAAGCAATAAGAAAGGTACAATAATATGAAAATAATTTTAAAATGCTATGTTTCTCGTTTAAACAATAATTTACATTTTTTTTAAAATGCCAGCCTTATCATGGATAATGTCAATATTCTCTCCACCAGAAAGCATTAGGTTGTAATCCCTCATCATCCGAAGAAGAGACGAGGATGCATGCACAACCGTACGAACATGTGGCAAGTCAAATAGAAGCCTATTTCTGATGTTAAAAGCAGGGATCCTAAAAGAGAGAATCTCCAGACTGACAGCGTCATCTACCCGTCCCTGGACCAGGCCATGCATAAACATCTACCCCATCACATTCCTCCTCAGGCATAGACCTTCAAACCCAAACAGATTCAATAATTAACTGTATGGAACTGAATAAGTATAAACATTGAAACACTTGAAATAAACATATCTTAAAAATCTTTTTTTTAAGATGTCTGAAAAAAGTAGATCAAGCTATCTGATAATTCATAATAATGCAATTTCCCAAGTAAAATTAAATGATCCACTTTGCCAAATGCCTTGGCCAGGTCAAGGAATACAGCATCTGTCTGGGTGTTTTTATCCAAACCCGAGGAGATGTAATGTGTGAAGGATAGTATTAAATTTGTGTTAATGGACCGCGCTAGAACAAACCCTTGCTGATTATTCGAAAGATGGTTCTTAAAATGCTTAAATATTGGTTTCTGGATGATTATCTCAAACACTTTAGCCGGAACAGACAAAACAGCCAACAGTCTATAATTTTCAGTCTGAGATTCTTTTCCACTTTTAAAAATTGGCATTATATTAGAGATTTTCTATTTTTCTGGAAAAACACAAGTTTTTACACTTAAACCTTCAATCCAAGTTAACTTTTTGTAATCTGAATAATCTAATAAATGCAGAATTTGAACAACCTCCTCATAATATTATCCTGTAGGATAGATGGGGATAAATAGGGCCGTAGTAGGCCATAAGGAGAATTTGTTGTGGAAAAATTTTGATAATTTTCTCAAAAAGAAAATTCTGGAAGATACTTTTCCACAAACATTATCCACGTGGACGTTCCGAGTCAAGCCCCGATCTAAATATATTCCCATGAACTTAACTAAGGCAGAATCCTCAAGCTTAGTGTCGCCAATCATGACTGCCGGGCTACACTCACTAAAACAGATTGACCTTAGGCGGAAAGTTGTGAAGTTAGATTTTCATGCATTTGTTTATAAATTAATTTGGTTAAAATGTTGTATTCAAGAGTTTGTCTATAAATGTTTCGAGTTCTAAGGATTCTTTTGTTTTGGATTTGAAAAAGAGGGTTGTATCATCTGCATACTGAACAAGTTAGTTGATCTTGCTGTAGCGACAACAATAAATTATATATATATATATATATATTTACATACATTATAAATCGTAAAGGACTGAGTATTGATCCCTGTGGGACTCCGTACTTCAGCTTTAATTGAGTAGATAATATGTTATCAATGTGTACTGACTGTGTTTTGTTGTATAAATATGAAGCAATCCATGAAAGCGGTAGCCCACGGATGTCGTAACCTAAGTTTTTTAAGAAAGTATTGTGATCAACAAAGTCGAAGGCTTTTGAGAGGTCTAGGAAAACACTGAGTGTTTGATTTTGACCCTCAATGCCTTCAATGATCAAATTAAGTGACCTTTCAATTGCATCTATTATCAACATTCCTTTTCGGAATCCAAATTTGTTTGTAGAAAAAATTCAAGAGATTATATTTTTCTAGAAGTTTTGAAATTTGATTTTGGAAAAGTTTTCAAAAATGTTACCAAACACAGGAAGAATTAGATCGGTCTGTAGTTATTAACCGATTGGGGGTCATCTTTTTTGAAAGTTAGAATAACTTTTGCTGGTTTTAAGGATCAAGGAAAAATTCCTGTATTGAATGAGGTATTAATGATCTCAGTCAATGGCCCAACAATATGCTGGCAGGTCTGCTTGATCAACCACGTGGACACGTGCGTCAATATATTTTTTTTGTATTGCTAGTTCAACTTCATGATCGGTGACAGGAGCCATTACCATGGAACCCACTGGGGTATGTTTATATTGGAACGTATGAGGGGTTGGGAAGGTTTCATCTTGTTCCGCAACGGATAAAAAAAATTTCTTAAATTCATGAGCAATTAAAGATGGAGAATTGATAAGTTTTCCATGCATTTTGAGTTCAGTCGGTTTAGTTGAGGAAACTGTTTTATTGTTAATTATTTTCCATGTGGTTTTCGTAAGGTTTTTTGAATATTTTATAGATTTGGAAACGTCATAGGCTTTGGCTGCCTTGATTACATTTCTGTAGATGTTTTGTAATTTTTTTAAAAGATTTTAAAATCATCGTTTCTTGATTTCTTGGCAATCTGGGAAGAAAGCTTTACTTTTCTCCTTGACTCCAAAATGCCTGGTGTTATTCATGAGTTTTTTTTTGGTCGGTGGCCAATTTTTGATGTTTTTATTGGACAACAAACATTTAAATGAAATAAAAAAGTATCAAATTAATTAAACTTTTCGTCCACACTTTGAGCTTCAGAAAAGTGTCATAGCTTCAGTAAGTACCGTTAAGGAATTCCGCCGTTGTAGCGCTGTAGTCAGCGTTTGGTGCATGCACGCTGAGTACCACTATCTTTAGGCAAGCCACAGTTGCTGTTGCGACTATATTCGGCTGTATTTAAGGTTGCTTATGAGTGTATTTAAAATGCTCCTGCCGATTGAATATGCAGCCAACTGTGGAGTATGCACTTTGTAAGTTTTCTTAATGCTAAGGGTGTGAAAACTGCAGATATTCATTGAAAGATCCGTCACAGTCACAATTTGGTTTAAAAAATCGTCACCATTATGGTTCTAACGCTCTAGGAATTTGATGGAACTGACTAAAAATTATTTATTTTTTTTTTTTGTGATTCTTATAATAATTTGTTTTTATGATTCTTTATCAGCATTTTGGGAACGCAATGTGAGCATAAACCATGGTACTTTACACATTTTGTCACATTTTCATAAATCACACTTCTTGGCTCTTGAGGATACTCACTACATAATGATGCAGTTGTAAAGCATGTTTGCTCTCACTCATCAACGTTTTGCACCAAGTTGTCAGTAATGAGTGAAGGTTGCTATGATGAGGTCAACTTTGTTCCTCATTATACACATTCGTAAGGATATGTTTAAAAGCTCTCGCCCTTTTTTTGTACCATTCCATTACTCACTTTGTTTTCTCCATAAATTTCACAGATCTCAAGATGAATGTCAGCTGCTTTCAATGCCTTTAGGGTTATGAAAACTTGCCATACACGTATTTTACAGTCGGTGGCATTTTCAATTGGAGGACGCATTTTAAACACTCATAAGTAACTTTAAATACAGTGGAATGGATCTGTAACGATGGCTATGGCTTGCCAACATAAGATGGTACACTGCGCGCAATGAACATCGACCACAGCTCTACAACAGCGGGATTCCAAAACAGTACTTATTTTAAAAACATGCCTCGTATATATTGTATTAGGCACAAGTTGTTCTAGTTTTAATTACAACTAAATTATAATAATAAATTGCCGGTATTGGAATAAAAATCTTTTTTATGTAGAATTATGTATATTTTTTTGTGGCAGTGAGTGTACCTGATTTGAAATATACTTAGTTTGGATTTTATTGTAATTTTTATTTTTTAATTACTTTTCTGGCCAGTGTATTTCTTTATTTATATATAAAACTAGCTGTACCCACCCGCTTTGCCGGTCATAATATTGAGTTTTGATTGTATCATTGAAATGTGCAGCAACCTTTCAGTTTACACAGTATCCAATTTACAACAGCTGATGTTTTGTGTAGTTTACTACTGTACTCAATTATTTTTAATTTTGAAAGTTGCCTACCACAATTTTATTCTATTTGTTTTTATTTAACAGCTGTTAATCAAATAAATCAATCAATTAATATAGCTTCACAAGAAATCAAAACATAAAAATATAAACAGTATAATTTTGACATATTTAAAACCCACAGCTGATATTCTTTTTATATTTGACTTATTATACCTTCATGCATCCTGCTATTTGATTAACATCGAAACTTTAGAAGTCCAAGGGATGGAGCCCTGAGGGATTAAAGAAACGGGAATAGGACAGAAACCTTCCCTGGGGTATATAGAAAAACTTCCCCAAGTTTCATGGCGATCGGCTGGACGGTTTGGTAGCGCATAAAGGATAGACAGACAAACAAACATACATTGGATTTTATATAATATAGATATGTAATGAAAATGATAATATAGATATGTAATGAAAATGAAAATTCATTTAATTTAAATTGTGTAACAGTATTTTTTTTTAAATATATATACAACATTTTTTCAGTTGCTAATTCACTAACTAATTGCGTCTCCTTTATAGGCTTACTTCCTTTTAAAACTCTAATACTTGTAAGTTTTAAGTATAGTTTGGTCAGCCTTTTTTAGCCAGTCTTCTAAAAATTTTGTTACAGTTTTAAACTTTGGTCTAATTTTAAATTTTCTGTCTGACGCGTGTCTGATTTTATGTTCTAACTTTCACTAACAATCCCTACAGCAAGTCACATTCGTTATTGTTTGTAACAGGTTACAGTTAGGTATGACCCATATTAGATCTTTCACGATATTAGTTACTTTCGTTTGTTACTTCGTTATAGAAAAATATTAGTTGGAAATATCTAATATTAAATATATTATACATAAAATATAAGGTTAGTAACAGTAATATTTCTAGTCGTTGATGTCCGTGTAATATTAATGATTTCTCAAATACAGAAGGTTATAACATAAACTAAGAGACACATTTTGATCAAATAAGAAAAAACTAACATTTGTTCATAACTGTAACATATTTCACCTAGAATTAGGTTTATCGACATAAAAAAAACATGATTAAATTACAGTAATACCACAAAAAACTACAAAACAACAAATAATTACACTTAGTTTAATGTAAATATTATAATTATTTAAATGGTTGTATAGCCTTGTCATCAATCAGAAAAAGGTGATATTACCTAATATTACTGTAAAAATTAATGTCTGTGTGCATTTTTTTTTAAATCTATGATTATTAGTTTCATAAATGAAAAATGATTCAATCATCAGTCATTAATTTTAAACTACTATTAGTATATCTGAAATAGCAAGGTATAATACTTCTTGTGCCAAGATTGCGCTAGAAGACCAGCCAGCAGTCAGCACCAGCGAATCACATCATGTCAGGAATACTAAAATATTAATGTTAATCTGTGTCACATATTAGTTTATCTGTGTATTAGTTACTTTTCTGCAACTTATATGAAAAAGCTAATACTAATATATTCAGCCATTCTTAGTTACAGAATATGCATAAACATTGCCAATATACAATTTTAGCTTAAATAAATAAAGTTACTTAAATTATTGTAATTATTAAAAGAACAAGTAAAATATAATGTAGTCACTTAAACAATTTAACAAACAGTGCGAATTGCATTAATTGTTGCATTAATTTAAGAGTCTGCTGACCCTGTCAGCCATGTTGGTTTTAATAACATGAGAACAATGTTATTTGCGAATCCATATTTTTTGTTAATTATTGACCAAACGTTGTGTATGAAGTATTATTTTAAACGTTATCATATTGTGCATTGGGTTTGCTTTTTATATTTTGAATACATACGCCTAATTTTGAAAAATATGTGAAAATAAAAACTTCAAACTATATATATCTTTCATATTTTTTCTATAAAACTAATTAGAATTTCTCCAAGCAATTCCAACGTGCAATTTCATTCTTGATCAAATGCGATTTATTTGGAAAAAATCTGTTTAAAAATAACTGTTTAGTTTGGATACCCTGGATCGTATGTTCGGCTCAAAAATAACATTGTTCTTATGGGATTAAAACCAACATGGCTGACAGACTCTTAAGACAAATAGACACAAGTAGTCACAAAACTTATCTCTAAAAAAATTACAGTTATATTCATAAAGTGTCATTTATTTAATTTCTCTGTGTTTTTGTTTTCTGCTTAATTTGCAGTTTTTAATGTAAGGTAGTCATTTTAATAGAATCTAATTTCCAAAAGATACGATCCTAAAAAATATATTTACTGAGAAGGCAAATCCATTGAGGAGTGCAGAAGAAGACAAATACACTCATTTACTTCTTAAAAAAAAAGAAGAAGATTCTGGTTGATAAACATTTTAATGTTATTTAAATTAAATGTATAATAAATTCATTTTCAAATATACACATGTACTTTCCCTTGAACAGAACCTGGGGTTCAAGAAGGCTATGATAAACAAGGCTTATTTTAGTAATAATGTTGGAAAATTAAAACTGCATCTTATGTTTGTTAATATTAATATCTTATGTATAGGATTACACTGGTTTCTTTGTTTCCTGGGAGAAGAGTCATGTTTTGATTAATACAATTCAAGATGTTCTTCGTAACAAGTTCAAAACATATGCAAAAATCGGTTCCCGGCTTCCTAATAACACGGCCGAGATTGTATTGTACAGTCAGCAATCATCAGGTGCTAATATTTCTGGAGCAAAGGTACAGTTTTTTACATTATATAGTTATCTTGGCAGATATTAACATCACAAGCAGTTTTCACAAAGGAAGTATATAGATTATTTTAACAGAAAAGTAGGCCATAACAATTATGTTGCTTTAAATTATTCAAAATTACGTGCTTTACTCATTAGCAATAATCATTTTATCTGTTTAAAAATCCTGGGGGTTTTATCATAATCGTTGACTATTTTTCTTCATTATTAGAACACACTTGTATGATGAAGTCTCAAAACTCCTTCCTGTTACATGTCATTCTTCTTTCTCCTGTCAAAAGCCAATTGTTCTTTTTTCAGTGTTTACTATTTAATCATTTTCACGACATTGCTGGAAAGTCTTGTGTAATGCAGATTAAAAGTTTATGGCTAGGTTATTAAATAATGGCTCAGACATTAACAGAGTTACAACATCGGCAAACAGTAGTGGAGGGCAGTTTGTTGCTTTTAAATCCTGACTACGAAGCACTCTCTCACTTAACCCCAACATGAGTATAAACACATGCAGCTGGCGAGTTGGCTTAGCAGCTAAAGTTTTGGTACTTCGCTTGTTAAATAAATGCCTAATGATAAAGGAATAGTTGTAGTTTGATTTTAAACAGTTTTTAACTTTAAAATTAGTTTAATGTCATAACAATTGTTCTGGCTTATCAACATTTCCAATTATCACTGTTTAGCATTGACGTTATTACAAATAACGTATGTTAAAAAAACATGGCTTTTTAAGGTTTCTTATTTTAAATAAGTAGAGATAAATTTTTTGTAAGGTCATATCTAACTATAGGAATACTAGGTTTATTGACAGTAGATTTTTTTTAATTTGGACTTATTTAGTTTGTTAAGTAGGTTCTTTGTAATGTATTATCTGACAAAGAAGATGGGAATAATTATGATGGCAGGTTACAAAGTTTATGTTTCTTAATTCAAAATTCCATTGACGTTGCCCTGGAATAAAATATGTTAAAGGAATGATTGTCAGGAACCTGCTCCCTTGCCCTCCAACCTAACCATCATTATGTAAGGAGATGTATTGGTTTAAAATTGCATACAGTAAACATTTCAGTTCATATTCCTTTAAGGCTTATTGGTTAAGTGGAAGAGAGGACTCATAGTCCTAACTTCGTCATTAGAATAAAGAATTTGTCATTCATTCATTATCGTTCAAGGATAAACTCATAAAGTGATGTGGGCCGGGCAAATGCCCAGTGGGCAGAACATTTATAAATGGGCATTTGCCCAAAGCAATTTTAAGCGCCTAAAAACTGGGCATTAATAAAAAAAAAGTAGTTTTAACCTTTAACTGCTTGTAAATGTTTATGTGAGTGCCTACTGCCTATACATTTCTTCAAGATCACTACTGAGTTCCTAAAACTTATTCAAACCTTGAGCTTGTTAAAATATAGCCCTTAAAACTTCTGTATAGTATTTGAAAAAACCTCATACTATATCTGAGTGCCTTAATATTATGGAATTGTTAAGCACGTTTTTTTGCACCCTATAAATTGGATTAAGGTTAATTTATAATAAATTACATTGATAGGATGGAAATTATTTTTAAGGGTAACTAAAGTATAAACTATTGAAAAAGATATTTTCAATAACATTGTCAGATAAATATATTCTCATTGTGAATTCATTAGGCCTATCCCTACTGGTTTCAATAAAAACATAAAATTACACACTTTTCATTCAAGGGCACTGGATAAAGAAATAGGAGACAAATTGTAGAGGGATGATTGGAGGCATTGATTGGGAACAAAGCCACCAATATGTTAAATAAGTGTTTAATATTTGTTGTCTAATAATGGTTGTTTTGTAATAAAACATTAAACAATTTTGTTCTTTTACCTAATGACATATTTGCAACAGAGAGATTTTGTACTGAAAATAATTGTATAACCCTAATTAGTTTTCTCATTCTGCAAATAGTTGAAATTGCATGTTAAAAATATAAAAAAAATTAACATGTGTAAGAAAAATATTAATAATAATAAATTTTATTTTTAGTCTGAATATATTTTCCCAATTATAAATCCAACAATTATATGTTAAATACTGTAGTAAACCAACATTTTAAAATGGTCTATAAATTAAGACACAACATATTTTCATTTGCTAATATAGATATAATCCTTTAAATATATATATACATATATATATATATATATATATATATATATATATATATATATATATAGGCCTATATAAATATATGTATATTGAGATTTAAAATTGTATTAATAATTTGGGTCATAACACTTTTCTCTATTGTTGAGACCTGGGCATTTATGGATTTTGGCCATTTGCCTGGGCATATTCCCTGGGCATGTGCCCTGACTTACGAATGTCCGGGCATTTTATATCACTAAACTCATACCATGATTGTTGTTCCATTGAGAAATTGTTCTATAAGAAACAACCTCCTTTAAATCCTTAATGTGTTCTTAGTTGAGCTATTTCACCTCATCTTTTACTTTCATGTTCTTTGCATGTTAAATTAGTGTAGTATTTATTGCTTGCCTGCTTAGCTAACAGATCCATTTACAAATGGAAACTGCTTTATTTTATCTGCAGGAGAAAATTATTCACATATGCTATTAATAATCAAGTCAATAAATTAAAAGTTACTTTTATTATTATTGTTGTGTTTATGTTAACAGTTTATTGATACCTTAAACTAAGTGTAATAAAAAGTAATATTTTACAAATGTTGTTTGCAAATTTACTAAATTATATACAAAGTAAATGATTAAAATGTTTTACATTTCAGGTGATTATTTTTAATGTGTTTGCTCAGCAAATGTGGATAGTTTTGCCCTGCCAAACAGTCCTTTTAAGGACTACAGTTACAAATGAAACTATTGAGACGTAGAGTGTGCGTGTTTGACAGCAATGAGTGCTCTTAGATGGCGACTTGTAGCCGAGAGCCGATTTGCTTAGTGCTTGTGAATCTCTCTTGAAGAATGGCTAAGATATGTCTCTGGTACAGATTTTTCCTAGTCATGTTATTATTTTATTAATGATCCTTTGTTTGTTTTTCTCAGCATCTTCTAGAGAGTTACTTGAAAATGATTCAAGAGTCTAGACCATGCATTTTCGAAAAAAAAGTGGAAGTGATTGAGTTAGATGATGATGAAAATATTCCCAGTATTGTTCTGGACGATTCTATAAATGAATCAATCTCTGTTCTTCCAAATAACAGTGTTACAACTGGAATGAATTCTCAGCAAGATCAAAGTAAGAACTCAGCAAGAGAAATAAGGAGTTTATCGCAGAATGTCTTTACTCAAGATAAGCAGTCCTCTGTATCACAATTTGTGAATGGGACAAGTTGTGGCCATCCCTCTTCAGGAATGGCTAATGCTACAAAAGGACTAAAAAGGAAACATTCTTTCGTTGATGATGACGATGTAGTTGAAATTTTAGATGATGATGTGATTATATTAGATGATTCATTTTCCTCTGAAACTAATAACTTAAATAAAGCAAGTGTAAATAACAATTCTTGTTTAGAAAATTGTGAACAATTAATAGATTTAACCGAAAGTAGTTCTTCTTTAAGTAATAAAGTTGAGTTCAACAATAAACTCGACCAAATCAACAATAGTAACTCAAATCTTCTGCATAGGACTCATGAAGTTTTAAATATACCTTGCACATCAAATCCTTCATCTGCACTTTACTTACAAACCACAACAACAAAAATTGAATGTCCGAGTATTGAAAGTACATCAAAACCATCATCACCAAATTATCTTTTAACTGATACAGGAATTGGGAACTTGTCAATAACAAACAAAAAATTGTTAACAAATAAATCCACAACAGAAACATCTTCCAATAAAGTCTCAAAGCTAAGTTACAAGAGACCAGCACATTTAATCATTCCGTTAACAGTGAGTTCAAATAGCCCCTCAATAGTAGATTCACAGTCTAACATCTACAATCCACATGCAGATTCTGAAGAAAAGAAGACTGGACTCCGACCAATTGTCATAGATGGAAATAATGTTGCCATTGGGTAAATAATTTTTTCATCATCTGCTTTTACTTTTTATCTGATTGTAACCTTTTACATGCAAAAGGTTTTACTAAATATCCTCTCTATCCTCTGATTATGTAATGCTGGAGGCATCCTTTTTTCCGCCATCTCAGATGTATTTCTGTGCTCCAACTTGCCACATCTGCATCGCTGGAAACCACTATTTTGCTCAAACCCTTGTCACACTCAGTAGACTGGAAATTTTAAAGCAACTAGTTTTGATTTTTATTTATCAAACAAACAGTAAATAGGTGCATTAACCTATATAAAATGACATCTAGTGAGTAATATGTTGAAAAATACAAATATTATATTTTGTTCGCCGAGAGTTAAGAGTGAGGCTCCGTCTAGACTGTCACTATCACAAGGGCCCTGGCCAATAATAAGAGAGTGTCAACGTGGACCCTTGAATTACAACAAAACTAATTCTGGGGATGCCAATGAATTTATCCTCAGTCGGCAGTCAGGCTCTGGCAGATAGGACAGTTCATCACTACAGCAACATGTGAAGGCCTGTGCATTGGTCTTAACGCCTACATCAGTAGATGGAGCTTCACTCTCAACTCCCGCTGAAGAATGAAACATAGTTCCTATTTATTGGTCTCAATTTACTCACAGATGATTTGTGACATTTGAGGTCCAACTAAAAATAGTTCTGATTAGGGCTATAATAATTTTTATTTTTATTACATTCATTAATTTTAGCCCTGAATAGATGTTAGGACAGTCATTAACGAACCTCTGTCAATACATCATGTAGCAACTGGATTACACGTTTTGGGTTCACCAGTCCAGATCAGATCCTTAGATGATTAGTGGATAGTGAAAAAAAGCCTAATAGAAAAGTAGAAATATTGTGTTGGGTGCTGCCCTGCACATTTTCGCAATGTTACTTTTTTTTTTAAAAAAACCTTGTTCCTCCTCTTGAATAACAGCAACTTTTTGAAATTGTTATTGTCTTGTAGTGAATGTGTGGTTTACTTAAATACATTGCATTCACTGGCAAAAGCAATTTACAGATACACTGTGGCATGCAGAGGTGCACAACTGTAACACCAGACGGATAAGCAGAGTATCGATCGACAGACTGCCTGTAAAATTCTCGGAAGGCAATTGCACATTAAAAATTTGAGTGTGTATACACCAATCCAAAAAATCCGTCTAGACATTTCTTATGATTAGTGACAACTCTGCTTAGTGTAGAAACATGTAAAAGCAACACGTTTACTCTTTAGTACCAGATTTTTCATTTTACATAGTTTCAAAAACTTTGAACTAAAGAAGTTTAACTGCAATATCCATGATTTTTTGCATTGTTAGCATACAATACTTCAAATTATCTAACAATTTTGAATTATCCAAGTCCTACTGTATTATTGTTACTATTTTGCCTTCTTATTTAATACGTGATAATTTAAATTGTTGTTTGATGTGCCAATATACCGTGACAAGCTGAAACTGTTGTAACTGAATTCAGTTGTGATATTGATGATCACTATTTTAAATATCTAGAAAGAGCAACCTTAATTTAATAAATTTAATTTTACGTAAACAGCAAAACGTTTTTAATCTGCTCATTCAAGATATAATATTAGATGGATTTAAGATATTTCCAAATGAGTTTTTCATTAATGGTTAGTTAACAATCCAATTTCCAAATGAGTTTTTTTATTAACGGTTACTGGTTAGTTAACAGTCTAACATTATGTAAACAACAATCAAAACCTATATGCATTTGAAAATTATTAAAGTTCTTATTATCAGTGGGGAGTCATACAATAATTCCAATGTATATTAAAAGTATAAAATGTTAAGCAGGACTTCCAAAAGCAATACATACGTACGTAAATATGTAATTATTTTTCGATATTACTGAATTTGTACAATAGATTACAATATTAATGTAAAATAAAATCTCATCGTACAGTTGTTTTAGTTCTCCTCTTCCAAAATGAAAGAGCCGATGGCAAATGACAGTGACAAAGCTGAAACTAATTCCATTAGAAATCATGTACGAAATGGAAAGTATGAACAGTAAAATCTTAAGGAGGTGGCAGTTTAATCTGGATAATCCAAAATATAGGTTTTGATATTTATTTTTTAAATATAAATTTAACAAAGTATAAATTTAAAAATTTAATTTTCATAGCTTTTAATCTAATTCTTTAGATACCTACCCTATGTTGTTACATATAGTGAATATCTCATTCCAAAAGACAACATCGTAATCAAATGATGTGAGAGATAACTTCTTAATGGTTTGTTTGATGAACTAGATAGTACAAAGTGGCCGGACAATAATAGTGGCTGAAATGCCTTAGAATGTGACAGTATGATATTTATAAACCTAACAATAACGCAAGTATTCTAAAAACAAAAACCATAAATAAGTCACAGTCATTCTTTAATTGCACATTTGTATAAATAAGCACAAAAGTACATAATACAGTGATATATAGTAAATATATAAACAATTTGAAGTAAACAACCAAGTTCAAAAGAAAAAAATCGAGCAAATATACTCGATCATCCCTAGATAAAATGCAATGGTCTAGTAGGGTCTTAGACAGTTGCATTTTGTATAAGATGTGCCAATATAAGCACAAATAAATTATAATATCCTAGTTTAGAAAAGAATAATAACATTTTTCAGGTAGGGTGCTTCTTATCTTAGTCCCAAATGTCTTTCAAATATGCGTCTATTTTGTAATAAGCCTTTGCTATTGCATTATTATTTATTATTTTAAAAATTTGCTTATTTTTTAAATAATAAGGCAAGAGTATGGTTAGGAATTTTTTAAACCGAATATAGTGGCATATAATCTAAGGATATAGTTTTTTCTTTTTTCATATAAGGATAAATTGTGGTTTCTTGAATTGTTTCTTGAAAATTTGTGGGTGAAAGTCAACTCACTAAATAAATTAGGTTGGTCACAAATAAGTTAATCACACTATAAATATATATTAAATACTTGGTATTGTTAAATCTCAAACTGTCTGAATAAGAGTCTGTAACTACTTCTTTTATTTTTCTGAGCTAATTACACTAAGTTATACTGAGTGCAATTAATTAATAACTAACTGATTCGATTGTGCCATACTCTTCAGGCGGATTTTATTTAAATTATAAAGTTTTAACGATAACTAGACAATCAGTGAAATAATCAAATACAAGCCATGAATGCTGTGGGAAACAAATAGTGTTGTTACATAAATCTCATGTGACCATTGGGAAGTTGCAGCACTGTTATTAATTAGAAGTTTAGTATATTGGATAGACAGGATATCAGCAAACTTACCTTAGAAGACAAGTTCACTAACACCAGAGTAGTAGTAACATACACAAAATAAACACATAATCACACAAATGTTCAATGCCACTGGCACTTTCTTCAGGTGAGTAGAGAACTTGTCTTCTGAGGTAAGTTTGCTGATGTCCTATCTCTCCAATATACTAATTCCTGGCTTAGTGCCCTTTAACCTAACCTATAATTAGAAGTTTAAAAATACTTTTATAGCTTTGGACAAAAAGTCAAGCTACATAAAAGCTTGCATGGACATCAGAATGACTAAATTATGTTATTTTTTGCTGTCTGTTGGTAATGATACAAAAATTTGTCTTATTCTCACACTTGCCCTCTTAAAATACCCTTACTTGTTCAAACAAAGCATATTACGATTAGGCTGCACCAAAGCTGTAGCATCAACTACCAGTAATATACAATGTGTTAACCCAAAACACAATATTGTGAGATATGTGAGTAGTTTATTGGCTCTTCAAGTATTTCTATTATATCAATCAATCACAGGTATTTTATGTAAAAAAATTATTGTGTATGATTGGACAATGCTCGACAGAGCGTTGAGGGTCTAAATTAGTTCCATGTAAAGACTGTCAACAAAGCTGCTGTTAGTGAGTTGACTTACAACCCTTGGGCATTATCAAGGAATCAACTGAGTATGCCTACCAGAAAAACCTAATTCCACTCAATTTCTCTATGTTGTTAAAAAATTGCCTAGTAAATTCTAATTATTGTATTTTGTTTTTTGATTTCAACGTTTATATCATTGCTCTGCTCTGGAAAATTAATTAAATGTCCACAGCCATGGTAAAGGCCAATTCTCACTGAAGGGGTTAGAAATTTGCATAAACTATTTTGAGAAGAGAGGACATAGACAGATCAAGGCGTTTGTACCCCACTACCGCACCAACAGGGATACCTTTGAAGGATTGCGAAGGCTTGAGCGGCAAGGGACCGTGGTTGTCACTCCGAGCAGAAAGGTGGATGGAAAAGTTGTAGCTTCTTATGATGACAGGTGAGTACTTTTTATCATGTTTTATTACATAATTTTTTTTTCAATATGCCAAACCAGTTTTGATTTGTCGACATTATTGTAGTTCAGTTGTTTCTGGAAAGAAATAAGATTGTGATCTTTTTGTTTTAAATAGGTTCATAGTACAATATGCTTCTGAATTTGGGGGTGTTATTGTCTCATCTGATAATTTCCGAGATTTGATGAAGGAGAACCCAAGTTGGAAGGAAACTATTGAAAAACGGTAAGAAAGTGATAAATAAGGTAGTTTGATTTTAAAATTGTTATAAGCTAAGGTTTTGTGTTTAAAGCTGAATTGATTGTAACGCCTATACCCTTCATCGGCAGTTCATGGCAAGTTCCTGATTTTGCAAGCCTGAACATGAATTTTATTTTAAAGAGTTTAAAGTCAGATACTTATCTGCAGCAGTTTTCACTTGGTCCGCATTTCACAGAGTCCTCTCCATTATCTTCATTACTTTGGTCCATTCCTCATTCTCTTCTTTCCAATCCTCTCACTCCCCCTAATCAATCTATCTCTAGGTCTTCCTCTTGGCCTACGTCACTCCATTCTTCTCTCAAGGAACTTTCTTGGCATTCTGTGCTCTCCCATTCTCTTGACATGCCTAAACCACCGTAGTCTATTTCTCTCAATCCTCTCAATGTCTCTCTAACCCCAAAGCAGAATGCTTTCTTTCTGCGACGCTGTTTAAAAAAAAAAAACTTTGCAAGTACTATATTATAGGTACCTAAAGCGTAAAATATCTACTGGAAAAAATATTAGTTATGCTTTATAATTTCCAACTATATAATGTGTCCTAAATATGTGTTTACCTAAATAATAAGATATAAAACACTGTAATAAATTAAAACAAAACATGTTAAAAGGCAAAGCTTTTTATAAACAAAATAATTTTTGTTTTTACCATACATTCAAACTCAATACACATATAACAAAGTTGAAATAAAGTCATTAATTAGACAGTTCAAATTGTTTTATTTTTAATATTTGGAGAAGAAACACATGAGGTTGAGATAAGCTTATACCCTTAATTTCCTAAAATTATAGTCAAATTCAAAGGATCTTAAATTTAATTACAAAGTTTGTAATAAAATAAAATAATGTTTGTAAAAATGTAAATAATAGTTTAAAAAAACTGAAAAAAAGAGCGAATCGCAGTGAATCAAAATTGAAATATTTGGATTATTTATTCACTAAGTATTTTTGAATGAAAAATAGATATATTTTGAAAATTTTACCCCCTTAATATTCACTCAAAGTATATCTAAATTAAAGGTTTAAAATGAGATTATTTATGTTTTATAATGTTTATTTGTAATTAATAAGTAGTAAAATAATAGAAGTTAAAAAAAAACAGTTTCATGATTTAGTTACAGTTACGTTGATAAGAACATTGTTAAAAGCAATTTTGAAGATCCTAAATCATTGTAACACTTATGCTTCTATTAATTAACTATAATTACCGGGATGATACCACTCAACCGTTATTGGACTGATGACAAAAGAATTGCTGTTGATGACCCGCCCGCCCACCCAAAATAGACCAATCGCACCATTAGTTACAGAGTAATATCACAATTACATAGGTTATATAAAAATGTGGTTTTAATATTTTACAAGTAGTATTTGATCTGATTATTTATACACATAAACAATTAAACTGCATGTCATTTGTAGGATTAGGTTTTAATTTATAGTACCTGGCTCTGATTCGATGAAAAACTGGTCGACACACATTAAAGCATGTTAGCTTCGGATCTTACTGGATCTATTCTAAAAAAATAACAAATTTTCCCTAAAGTTGAGAACTTGGTAAATACACAACATCCGATTTCATAAAATATTATCCATATGGTTTTGAGGTATTTGATTGTTACTACAAACAATATACTCCAGGTATTGGTTGTAGTAGGTATCAGGTCGATGAAAATCGTTGGGAAAACCATATAAACTATGTTATTGGGAAAATCAACTGTGGATTATATGCTTTAAAAAGAATGCCGTATCTTTGCACCTTGCCAGTTTTAAAACTTGTGTATTATGCAAACATTCACTCACATTTATCCTATGGTATTTGTGTTTATGGTGCAAGTACACATACAAATTTGGAAAGAATACTCTTATTGCAAAAAAAAGCAATTAGAATGATGTTAAATCTTAAATATTATGATCATGTTAGAGAACACTTTACAAACTTAGAGATTCTAACAGTGTTCGATCAGTATATTTTTGACTGCATTTTGTACATAAAAAATAATGAAAATAAACTGACATTACGAAAAGACATACATAGCTATAATACCAGAGGGAAAAATGAAATTCACATACCACAACATAAATTAACATTCTATAATAAAAAAACTTCTTTTATTGGGACAAAATTTATAAATAGCTTGCCAAATGATCTAAAAAATGAAGGAAACTTAAATATATTCAAAACTAAACTTAAACTTTTCTTGCTATCTAAGCCATCATATTCACTGGATGAGTTCTCTAAAAGATTAGACACTTAGTTAGCGCCTAATACCAATTTGTAATAACTGTTTTACTGTATTTTTGTATTAGTTTGTAGATTTGCATTGAATTGTAAACTATTGTGACACTATTTACTGTACCGATGTACACGAAAATAAAGATGATTTGATTGATTGATTGATTGACTCCAGAAGCAGCCATTATCAATTATTGAAAACGTAACTGAATTGAAGTTATCATTACTCAAATACGGTATAACGATCCGATCGTAGTTAGAAAGCAGGAGTGGAGAGATGGGTAGTTCATGAGCGATAAAGTGAAATGAACTAGTCAGCTTAGTGACGAGTGAATAAGTTCATTAATTATGATTTGAACTAGTTCAGTTCAATGTGAACATCAGAGCTGGGAAGGACCAATGAAAAAAAATCATTAAATGTAATTATTTATTTTTATCAATACTGTATCAGTAATAACTACTGAAATTTGAAGAAGGTTGGTTTAACAAATAAAAGTATAAATAACAAAAACGTGTCTATGAAACAAAAGCCATAACAAAACTAAATCACTCCAACCGACCCTTGTACAAGTCATTGTTCGTTACATAAATAATTTTGTTTATAAATAACCAGAAGTTTTAATTGTTAATTAATTGATTTGAACATTTAAATGGATGTTTGAATTGTCAACATTTCATTGACTTAGTATGATCAATAAGGTTTTTTAAATCTGGAAATATTCAGTTTTCCATTGTGTTATTTACTGTTATTTATTAATTACTGTGTAGTAATGCAACATTTACTGTTTACAGGCTACTAATGTTTACGTGGGTGGATGACTTGCTTATGTTTCCACAAGACCCTTTGGGTAGAAATGGACCTACGTTAGACGAGTTTTTAAAATTCCCTGATTCATAATAATATATGTATGATGACATTTTTGTGGTGTAAAACAGCAAGTTTAAGCTTAAAATTTTTCACTTTTAGTTAAAATTAATTGTCATAATAATTTAAAATTGTATATGTATATAAATTGTTTACCAAATGTAAGACTACTATTGTTTTGTTGTGTATATATGTATATAATTAATTTATTTTATAGGATACTTTTTAGATAAAATTTCTCAGCTAAATATCCTAACACTTTAAACGAAACATTGTTTTTATAATCTTGCGAGCTATAGATAGAAAAAAACATAGTTGAAAAAATTAAGGACTATTTTGTGCATTTTGACTGTATTTTAAACATTCAAATATGTCATTTTGAATAAAATTGTAAATACGTAGCTAGAAAAATATTGTACAAACAAAATTACTTATTAGACTTAGTTATTAGAAAGAGTAGTTTCCCTCTCACTTCCACGACTCAGTGCATTTCTCTCACACTAGTGCTTTAGTAGGTCGTAATCTATGCTGCTTAATAGTAATTTTACATTCACTTTTGTGTTTATCATGATTATCTATTAATTTTAAACACTGAAAAATTAATCTTAATATCAGGAAACGTACATGTGACTCTTTATTATATCCACAATATTTAACCGAAACACCATTTAAATATCAACTTTGTACAGTGTTTCTCATGCTGGCAGACACTGTTGTCAGTTGACCCTGTTGTATACACTAGTTGCACCTAAATACCTTTGCTACCACTTGGACTTACAGTAACTTTAAAACCAAGGCATAACACAACGGTTTAGGGGCGGAACCCCCATTGAGCAAAACTATTCCAATCTATAAATAAACAAATTAATGGAACACTAGGTTTTTATATGTATAAAAAGAGAGGACAATCTCTTCTTCAACCGTAACCTACATATTTTAGATACTAAAACACCATTACGTAGTAATGGTTAATAAGTATCTAAGTTAATAAAAATACTACAAATATGTAGTATTTTTATTAACATATAAATAAAGAGACAGAATTAATTTATCTTTTCATGACCAACTTCTCCACTAATATAAAAAATGTACATGGTAGCTAATGACATGGAGTAAGGTATTAGAGATCTAAAAGGCTAACTAAAGTTCAACATGTTATCAATATAAAAATGACAGATGATTCGTTTAAAGTGTTAATCTCGGGAACAGGGGGTAATTTTTATGGAGGCTGTAACATTATTCTGCGAGTAGATCTTAATTAGGAAACTACAACATTTTTAAAAATTCATTAAAATCCCCAGAAAAATTTACAAAAATGCTAACCAAACTATTATAGATTTAATTTACCTTTTGTATAAATTGAATTGTAAAATTTATTTTATTATTAAACATTTCAGTGAGTTGTAATTTTTCTTCTATTGGCCCACAAACTAAAATTTGCTTTCGGTCCATGTACATATTACCCTTGCTCTCCTCTAGTGTTAAATACTTTATAATTAATTATCAATTTGCATTTGTTTGACACAGGGTTTTATTGGTTTGAGTTCTGTCAATTAATTTAATCACTTTATTGCACCAATTGTAGTGTCATGTTCTGTCAAAATATGAAGTACAATATCAAAATCAATCAATATTTATCATTGAAAAAGTAATTTCTAAAAAGTATTATACTATGTTAGATACCATTGACTATACAAACAAGAAGACTACCAACTCTTATGGACCCCGTGGGTTTTCTGTTCAGTGAAATTAGTTCTGTTAGGTGTTCCACAGGTAGCATCAGCGATCTCTCTCTTTATCACTCTGTCCAGCACATGCTGAAGTGATTAAGCTAAATAGTCGTCCGAGCACTTAGTTAAAATGAATAACAGTTAGGTAGCAACAAGTGTACGCTTCTACATCAAATGTATTTGGCTTGGGTAGGCTACTTGTTTCTTTAGTCAATGTAGATACTAATTATGAAACTTTTGTAGAGGTGAATTTTCCTGTTAAATGATATGGTAATATATATTTATATTTGTATGAATTATTCTATAACAATGGTGACAGTTTAAATTTTTTATTTATGTGTGGTTATCATGTTAAAGAGTGTTCAAAAGATTACATTTAACCCTAGATTACTAACCTTATTTATAATTGCGTTGTTACTAACCATTCGTAAATTTTACGACTAAGATTAATTTTTTTTTTTATAATCTGTATTAAAGATTTGTATCAATTAATATGTTTAGATATTAATTTATAATACAAGTGTGAAAAGAAACAATTTTTAACTTTTTATGTAGCATTTAATTCGTTGAACTATTTTACTTTTTCAATTGTTTGGCTATGAGCATATAAAGTAAATTAATATATAGGAAAAATAAAAAAAATATCCAAATGTTGAACAATTTTATTTTTAAAACGACCACAAGTATACAATAAAGGCTTATAAGTAGGTAAAAAATATATAGTACAACTCTAAATATTTTAGATGATAAATCAAAAAATGTTTGCTACAATGAAAACTTTTCTAAAATTCTATACAAAAAAATTAACCTAAAATTCTTACTTGTAAATGGGTAAATATGGAAATACAAAAAGTACAACAATTTAAAATTTAGGTAAGAGAAGAATGATGAGATTTTTAGTGTTGCCTCTTAGTTCAAATCTTCATTACATCGCACACAGCAGAAGGTTATCCTCTTCCTCACTTGTAGCGTCGTCTATTTTGTCATCTGCCTCATTATCATCTTTCAGCCAGTCTCGGATTGTGTCACTTGGCACATCTCGCGGATCCATTTTGAAATATTACTGTCAGTAACACTCTTAGATAAGGAAGTGGTCACTAATAATGAAATATATACACACCATTGAAAGATAAAAATAATCTATTAAAACTAACTATTCGTGTTCTATACGACACTAAATTATCTGTACCTACTAACCATTCGTAATACTTACGACAGTGTGAAAACCAACGCGGAACATGTCGCACACTCACGGCTAGTCAGACCGGCACTGTCTAGAGTAAAGTGGAGGGGAGGCTGACACGACAGGTGGGGACGCGCGCATGCACGGTTAGCCCTATACCAAGCTTTGTTCGATTGAGCTCGTAAAAATTACGACTGGTTAGTAATGTAGGGTTAAGTACATCATGAAAAATAATGTGTCACATGAGTAATTTCTTTTCATTTGGCATTGTTTTTTTATGTAAATGACTATATTTACTATGATAAATTATGTGTTTAAAAATATAGTCAATTAGTGGTATCTAGTGCACCTATTTACAAAACTCCCATTTGATGTATTTTGACATCATATGGCTTGTGCATTCTTCAACAGATTGAAAATAAGCTAGAACAGTAACTGTTGTAATTCTTTTAAAAAAGTTAACAAGAGGTTTTTCATTTTAAATAACATTGTTCTCACTTAACAGTCTGGATTATGATTTCCAAACATATATAAAAAACCTTATCTTACTCTTAAATATTCTAGAATAGTAGTAAAGCGTAATTCTAGTTATTTCTGACAACAAACATGAGTAAAATCAGTTCATGTTTTTAATTAACTCTTCACCTTTCTCTTATTAATCGTTTTAATTAGATTTCCAAGTAAATTATTTGTCAATTATTAACTCAAGAGAAATTCAGTGTTTTCAATTACAATTTTTCCTCCTGAATAATTTACTTTTCAGACATGATTGAACCGTCTAACAGGACTTAATATACATATTTAACATATTAAGTATTAGCCTTGTATTATTTGTGTCCAAAGATTCTACTGGAGGAAGAAATGCTTACACTACCAAGTATTTTCTTTTATATTTATCTGTTTTGTGTTAAGTGGGGTTATCTTTGGTAAGATATTATTTTACCTGACGCTTTAATTCTTTTTGTACTGTTGCTCAAAAATTGTAAAAACGTACATAGTTAGAGTGTATAGTTTGCTTTTATTTAAAAATAAAATAATAATATTTTTGTGTTTGTTCAATGTCTTCTAAACCTTGCATATCTTAACATTTAATTTGTTAACTGACAAACCTACGTAAATCCATCTTTGATGGCCCCTGCAACGATCCTAATATATAAATATACGCACTCTGCGCACATGTATTGTTGGTCTCTGTGCATTTACAAAATGACACGATCCACCCACCCCTAGTCGTACAGTGTTATTGATACGAATGTTGAACTGGTGAAATGCTTAACTTTATGTCAGTGGTAATGAACTATTTTTAACCTCTTTTCAGAACTAGTAGAAAAATAATAACTATGGTACACTTTAATTTTATCTATTAAACTACCTCAAAGATATAAAGAAAGGTATTGGCCGACCCGAACCTATAGTTATATTGGTATAGCCATTGATTTTACTATACATAGAAGATAGTTCCATCCAATGTTAAATTTTGAGGCACGGAATATGGGAGCGACCGTGCTGCAACCTGTCGTCAATTAAGTTAAAGAGGTCAAAATTGCCTCCAGTTTCGACTGTTCGGTTACACAACCTGTGAGCAATAAAGGTAACTAATCACTCCCTCTCATTCCCCGATTCTCTCTCTCTTCTTTCTCATGAGACGAGCACCCGGAAGTACTTGTCTACTGTCGCCGATTGGCCTTGATAGAGAGTCAAAGTGGGATATTATTCCGTTCTGTGGTTTGTCTTGCACGGAAAGGAATCGCAATCTTTTATTTAGGCCTTAGGGGTTTGTGAATATGAAAAATGTTAGAGGACATATTTTTGTTATTTTGTCATTGTAAATAACAGTATGTTACAGATGTTTAGTTAAAACATTATGCATTATCTAAAATGATATAAATACTGCGTATTGTAAGTTTATTGATATTTTAAGTAATTGTATATTTAGAAGTAGCAAGAAAAATGGTGGTAGTTCTAAATTGTTAAAGGCTAATTTTTTTTGTTAAGTCCCTGGATAACACCAAACATTTTACATAAATTTGAAAGACGTAAAAAAATATATAAAATTTCTACGAGAAGACCATATGAAAGAGTTTTCAAAATTATTTTGCAAAATATACTAATCAATTAAATAATGTGATCAATTTTACAAAAAAACAATCATTATTCAACATCATTGGAAAACTGTAAAGGTGATGTATCTGAGCAGTGGAAGATAATAAATAACTTAACAAGTGGTTTTTCAAAGAAATAGTTGAGCTAATTGAATTGCCAAATGGCGAAGTTATGCGTGAGCCTTCTGTCATTGATAAGATAAACAATCACCTTATCGCAATCCAGTCTAGCCGTCCAGACATTGTACATTCCAATACTCTCCCACCTTTACGTACTTACTATCAATATTCTTTCTTTATAATTCCAACAGATTTAGATGAAATTAAGAGTATTGTTAAGCTTTTAAAAAATTAACTGGCTCTGACCAAATTAATGTACCTTTAATGAAAAATATAATTGATGAGATTACCAGTTTTAGTTCACTTAATAAACAGTAGTTTTATCAAAGGCATTTTTCCTGAGAGCCTGAAGATAAGTTCAGTTGTACCTATTTTGAAGGACAATAACTCTTTAAAACTAGATAACATAAGACCAATCAGCTTGTTATCTGTATTCTCTAAGGTTTTTGAAAAAAAAACAATGATTAAAAGACTCCATAGTTATTTATCTAAGTTAAATTTTCTTAATCTACGTCAATTTGGTTTTATCAAAGGAAAGTCAACTGAGGATGCGTTATTAGTAGTATCAGAAATAATTTATAACAGTTTAATTATTCATTAACTTATCATCTGTCATATAGTTCACATTTAATACTAGAATTAACCCTATATATTATTGAAATCATTATTCATTTTATATCAAGTAATTAAAGCTTCTTGTCAATATTGCATTGTATAATATTATTGTTGTATTTTTAATTATAAATGAATATTACTTTTGTTTAAAAGTAAATTGAACTATTTGTCATACATACCACAATATTAAAATCTGCTTCCTTGTCACGCCGTGGACAGTGAAATGTGTGTGGTAGGCCTACCGAAAGTTTTAATATTCGTTGTTTTCCTCGTGTGTGAACTGTGTTTGTTAAGTTTTAATTAATTTGTGACGCGTCCCACTTGGACTTATTTGTGTTCTTTAACCTGAAGATGCCATTTATATAGTTTTGTTAGTTCTTGGCATTGTTTGTTCTGTTATAATTAAAAACACCACAGAGTGCTGCTTTAGTTTATTTTGTTATTATTTAGACTCTGTAGTTACTTAAAATTAGTTATTTCTTATGTTATTGCTGGTCACGCTACTTGTGAAATTTTACCAGTGTAATTCCAGAGTGTCTTTACCAGAGAAATTTAAATATAAATAAATTGCAGTTTATCCATACTTTCACATCTAGTTAAATAATAGAAACGTGTATGAAAAACAGATATGATAACTTTAATTATATTCGCCTTAGACATACTTTTTACAATGGTCTGATTCAATAAATGTTATAGAACGGAATTTTTGAAAGGGGGACATAAACAAAATTTACAATAATTTCAACCTGATTAAAATAATGAAAATTGAATCTAAATAATCAGTAGTCTAGTTATATTCTATCACGATAATAATTCCTAACCAATTTCAATTGACATTGAGATTGTTTTTCTCAAGAAGTAATAATAGAGTCACAACTCTTCATGATTCCGAAAAAAATGAAAACTGACCATTCACCAAACAATGAAATATTTTACAAACAATCATGCAATTACTTGGAACAAAATAATATGTTAATGTTACAGACAGTAATAGTAAAACAGATGTTTATAATAAAATGAAAAATAATGCTATTTTAAATTAAATGCCTATACATAGATTGTCTGAATCAGGCCATAAGATGAAAGCTATTTTTATCTTGTATAGAAGTAAATTAGTGGTTTGTTATGATTTTTTCTAACCCTATCATGAAATTTGAATCTCACCTGGGTTTTATATTTTGCCCAGTATTATTCTATATAAATATCATAGGCCTATTTCAATATCTATTTTGTCAAAGAAATAAATAATGTCACATTTTTTTATATTTCACTATATTATATATTCCTGGAATATTTGCAGATTAATTTCATAATTGAAATGGGAGTCATTGATTGGATTTGAAAACAATTAATTTTTTTATCAATTACCGAATATGAAAAAATTAATGATTGAGCACAACAGTCGATTTAATCACCTAATCGATGGTTAAAATGCAATAAATAAAGATTATTCAGATGGGCTATATAATATGAAAATGTTTACTAAATCAGCAGTAATTATCGCCAGCATTGCCGATAAGTTAGCGGTCTATTCAAGTGTGTCTATTTACAAATACACGGTGTGTTAATCATATAAAGCAATATGGTGTTTTAAATTATTCAGTTATAAATATTTCTTTATTCAATATGAATGTCACACTGAGTTTTACTGTAATAGTATCAACACAGTATTCTTTATTATTCGAAAAAGATGCAAGCAAATATAAAAACAGAGAACCCGGATAAACGTTGGCAATATGGAATAACGGAAACAATTATCTAAGCAGGACGTTGTTTGTGTGTGTGACCTGAGGAAGGAGAGGGCGGGGCGGCTGTCTGGAGAATGGGAGAGTGGGTTAAGAGGAGGGAAGTGCGAGAGAGACAGAAGAGCGTGCGAGATAGAGAGGAAATAGGGCTATGTGCAGCGCAGCGTGGGGCCTCAAAACAGTTTTGGGGCCTCGCCACAACTCTCCCATATGGATGGAGTATCTCTTTATATAGTAAAATCAATGGTATAACACACTTGTTTTTGAGAAAGCAAGGTTGTTTTCTCCTCTTCTTCAATGGTATGTACCCGATGACGAAATACCCTTGTTGACTCTATCTCATGATATTCCAGATTGGGATCAAAACATTCCCCTGTCATACACAATCTATCGAAACATGCTTGAAGCTCATTACGGAAGCATCACTTAAGGTTTGTGGACCCCAATCAAGAGGTTACATTAGAGCAACACTAGACTCAAGATCAATACTGCCCAGTTTTGAAAGCAAATCACAGTACAGAGGGGCTTTCAAATCAAGTACAAGTGCCGAATTAAATAACAAAATAGGTGTAACTAAAAAATCTTCGTAGAAAGACTTACTAAATTTACCAAACATGCAATTTGTAAATAATGTAAATAGCAATTGGATGGTGGAGCATAAGAACCCTGGTGGTGCCAGGTAAAGTAGATATTAATGAAGAATTTTAAGCTCACAAGATAGATGTGGTAGCACTACAAAGAACTCAAATGGCCATTCTGTGGAAAAATAAGCACTGAAAGTCACCAAATACTAAATAGTGGCTGTGATGATGGAAGACACTATGCAGGTTTAGGGTTTGCTGTAAAATAACACTTTTTTAGAATCGGTTATAGCCTATGAAGCAATAAATGAGAGGATATGTACAATTAGGTTTAAGGGAAAGTTTAATAACATATCAATGATAAGTTTCTATGCACCTACTGAGAAAAGTGAAGATGATGAGAATGATATATTTTATGCTCAGCTAGAGAAGGCATTTTCAAAGTTACCAAGCTATGATACCAAAATCCTTCTTGGAGATGCTAATGCTAAAGTAGGAAGAGAAACTATGTGGGAAAATGTGGCTGGCAAACACAGCCTACATAATATATCAAATGACAATGGAATAAGACTTCAAAGCTTTGCCTCTTCGATCTATATGTACATTGTCAGTACTAAATTTCCACATAAAGTAACATGGACATCACCAAATGGAAATTCGAAGAACCAAATCAATAATAACAGACATATCAGTACAGTAGTAGATGTGAAAAGTAAGAGAGGGACAGAGTGTGGTACAGACCATTACTTGATTCAAACAAGACTTAGATAAAGAATAAAGATTGAAAAGAGAAATGTTAATAACAGAGAGAATGTATCTGGATGAAGATAAGAAAATAAAGAGTTCCAAGTGAAAATCTCAAACAGGTTCGAAGCTCTAATAACAGAAGAATATGAGGAAGAGACACAAATAGGGACAATGTGGCAAACTTTCAAAAAGAACATAAAATAATCAGCAAATGACATTTTCATTAAGAAAAAGAACCCCAAAAAAACCCCTGGTTCAATGAGAAGTGCAGATAATTAGTAATTATAAGGGAGGAAGCAAAAAATAAACATTTAAAATGCTGAAACTAAGGAAACATGCAGAGAAATAAACTTGGAAGTAAATAAAACATTAAGACAAGAAAAAAGAAAATTTATAAATAATAAACTAACAAAGGCAGAACAAGATTTAACAGTGTGAATAACACTAAGGAATTTCACAGAACTGTGAGAATTTTTCAGAAAGGTTACAGTCTGAAAGTAATGGGAGTGAAAGACAAAGATGGAAATGCAGTAGTGGAAACATCTAAAATACTTCAAAGATGGAAGAACTACTTTGAAGACTTACTATATGCTGGTAATAATGTAGAAGATGAACATAGAGGGTATAAATCAGGAAGATTACTCAAAAGTAAATTACTGTCAAGACCCAAAAAAAATGAGCTATTGTACAACCTGTTTTATTGTATGGATTAAATGTATAACAAAAAAAGACTGAATACATTTGAAAACAAAATTTTCTATTAAGTTAAAACGGATAAAATTTTATTCCATGACTCTCTAAGGCCTTGGCAAGCATTGTCCCTGGCCGACCACCGAGTAGTTGACAGCTTTTTAGTGTTTTTTCTTTATCGATCTCGGCTATCAAACGTTTCCATCTTTTTGTCGAGTCTGTAAAAAACATAGCTCTTGAAGGATCATAAAAAAATTACAAGCTTCACTAAAATACTCTGCTGCTGATGTCCCAACTAAATTTAATGAATGAGCTGCACATGGTATAAACATTGCCAAAGGGGCAAGCTCCTTTATCTTAGCTTGCAAGCAATTAGAGTCCAGCCATATTCGACACATTGTTGTTAGACTGCCCTCGACAATCACTGATATTGATATTACAACTATTCAATTCTTTTAGTACAACATTGAACATTAGTTCTGCTTTGTGTCCAACGGAGGGGATAAATGTGAAAAATCGTTCACATGGAGAACCATCAAATAGAACATATCTGAAAACAAGTGTTAGCTGGTCAATGTGAGATAAATCAGAAATAAGTGGCTTGTTTTAACTCCTCACATATTTTACTCTTCACTCTCTCAACCATTATTTTTATTATTTCATCACATATGTGATGGATGATAAGTAATTTGTGTGACCGGAGCCAGGATTTCCATGTCTTGAAAAATGTTTTGCCAAGAAAGGGTTAAATTCAGTGATTAATTCCAAAGTCATCAAATAGTTTCCATTCCTTTAAGAACCTATTATATTATTGTCCGCCCTGAGAGGCAGACCTCTTGAGGTAAGAGCCCTATTAGCAGCAACTACTCTGATTAAAATATTACACAAGTAAATGATTTCATCATCAAGTTGTGCCAAATCTTGAATCTATCCTATTGAGAGCAATGCTTCTTGCTTTTAAATCTTGCTCAAAGATTTATGAGTGGGCGAGTTCTCGTGGAGACTGACACGATGTTCGGTTTATTTCCAATCACTAAATCCATCTTTACTGTCAAATTGGGGGCATTGTTTTTTTCCGAATGTTAAACATGGACCACAAAAACCTGCACCCTTACTTTCGGAATAGACTAACCAAGTTCTTTGGCTTATTTCACCATTTGCAAGTTTCCGGTTAAAAAGTGCTTTTGATAAAAAAAAAAAAAAAAAACAGGCCTAAAGATTCTATTGAGATATATATAGGTTTTTGTTCAAACTCTTTAATGTTAAAGCAAAAACCTTCCGTTAGATTTCAAGATCCATTTATAGGTTTGAGGTTCGTTTTCTGGTTTTCCAGAAAACCTTTAGGTTAGTAAACCTGAAATGTAACCATAAAGGCTTTACAATATATTTCCATTTAATCATTCAAAACAATAAATAACAATTAGTACCAGTAATAAAAACTATATTTTTATTTATTAAATATTTAAAGATATTGTCATTGTTTGAACCATTTTGGCACTTTTGAACTTTTTGCCGAGGAAGCTGCAGTGCTACTCTGTCTAGACGTACTTGCTGTTTCTTCAGAGACGGTTGCAGATTTTTGAGGCTGGACATCTTGTGCTTCTTTTCTCCTAATCAACAACAATACAAATAAACATCAATCAAAATTAATAACTATAAGAGTTATTTTAAACCATTTCTTAGAGCACAGTTAAGAGAACCAAATTTGTTTATTTGATTTTCAGACAAAACAAAACCATATTATTTAAAAGGGTACATAATCAATACACGTGTGTTGTTTACTTAATAGTATATTATGAAACATATTTTTCTTCCTTTTATGAAGCCCTAATTTAATTTTTAACTCCAGGGTCTGGGATTACAAAAATGGCCTAATAATAAAAAAGTCCCTGTCGAATTTCTTCGAATAGTAGGGTTGTACTACTATATTGTGACTGAAAACCTAAGGGCTCTATTATGTGCGGCCACACGAGTGGCTCGCGTCCGCAACTGCTCAGATTCCAGGCTAGCCACAGGTGTTGCTAGATCCGGCGTCTGCAGTGGCTAGGGTAGGCGTCTGTTGTAAAGTTTCTTCACTTTTAGAATGTCGTCGTCAAGTGAAGAAGACGACTTATTACTTCTACTAAAGCGTCGTAAACGTAGGCGGAACAAAAGCATCGGAGTCCATCCGTTACTCAAGAGAAGGCCTTCAAAAGGAGTTTTTTACACACTCTATGATGACCTTACAGAGGACAATAAGGAGTTTTTTGGATATTTCAGGATGAAGAAATGCTCTTTCGACGAACTTTTAGAGAAAATTGAAGGCGATATATCCGTATCTCACAAGAATGTGCATAACTACATTTCAGCTAAGCAGAGGCTTGCACTTACTTTAAGGTAAACCAAATAGTCATGGTATTAAAATAGCTTTATTTTGTTATGAGTGACGAGGGAGAGGGTGCACTGTGGCCTGAGTGTGTGGCTGCGGATAATAAGCTCCATATGATAACATGGCCCGCTGACAGTCGTACGGGCTAGCCACCGGAAGCGAGGGTGCGTGTCTGGAGTGGCCTGTCTAGGTGTCAGTTTCCTGCCTGACCACAGCTGTGGTATCGCTTAACATGGCCCGCTAAAAGTAGCCTGCCTGTGTGTCTGAGGCAATCGCGGACCCGAGCCACTCGAGTGGCCGCGCATAATAGGGCTCTAAACCTCTCAAGCAATACATAATGTTCTAGTGAACCAGGGCCGCCCAGAGGGGGGGGGGCAAAAGGGGCAAATTGCCCCGGGGCCACACAGACTAAGTTCACAGGGGGGGCCACATTCCATGCAACAAAAAAGAAAATAGTTAATCTACTAGATAAGAAACGATTCAGGTCTGTATCAAAATATCAAAAGTGATATTAGGCCAGATAAGTCTTCCAGTTTTAGTTTTGAAACGTTTAAACTAAACCATTTGTTTTATAGCAACCAGGGAGCCTTTTGGAGCAAGTTATAAATTTGAAGTTTGTCAGCGGTCGACATAGTGGTGTGACAGCATACGCTCTGGTTGGTGTGTGAACAGTTGTCTTGTTTGCGAACAAGTGTAAAGTCATGCAGCTTGTGAACACACCAAAATATAAATTCCAGTTTGCGAACATACAAATATACTTGAGTGGTATGGACAGTGGGCCACCTCTATGAGATGTCCTGTTTTCGTACACTATTTATATAAAACATGTCAAAAGACCCATTAACTTTACATTTGTATTATTCAAAACTCCATTTTTGGACGTGTTTAATACAAGGTGGACAAGAATGTTTCTTTATTTTATAACTTTATTTTTTAACTTTAATTTCAAAAGTATATACTACTTCAAACAAAATTGTTATACTTGTCCTAAATTCAACTCTATTTTGGCTTTTAGTGGTAGGAAAATCAATCGCTTGGTCACGTTATTATCCTTACAAAACCATTAGTTATGATATATTACTATAATAAACTTAAGATAATACAGCAATTGCGAATTGATTTGTATTTGTAGTGGTTTGTTGATAAAGCTTTTATCCTTATTTTGTATTTTTTCACAAATTCTGTTTATGTAGATAAATAATCTTGATTTAGTGTTTCGAAAATCCCTTGACTCATCGTAGCAAAATAATAGATCTATATAATGTGAAAACGAGGGATCAGTAACCTGCGGCTTAAAGTATGCAAATTAATAAATTGTAATAAAAAAAGTGGAAGCCTAAGAACAACACAATTAAATAAGCAAACAAAATTAAAGTAAAAACGTTTTTAAAAGGTTGACAAATCTTTATGACAAAAGGTTCTTACAAACTTGGTTTCAAAGCTGGTAGTAGGCGGCGGCACTCCGTTCGAACGTGGTAGTGTTGCACTCTTTCCTCTTTGCAGTAATTTAGTGAAATTTTTCAATATATGCACTAAATTTGAGAAATAGTAGTCGTATTTCAGTAGTAACTGTGTTTTGCACCCAAAAAACCCGCAGGCAACATATACAATGTTGTAACAACGTGGCTGGAAGAGTTCAATTAATTGTCATGAAGGGTAGATCAGGGACTTCGTCAATCATTAGTCAGTTTGTTTACTGTCGTCCAGTAAAGAAATTTTGTTATTATTGTATTGTATAGAGTGATATTTCTGTAATTTAATGCGTTCTTTTGGATTTCCTAGAAAACTACTATAATTATCAATTAATTTAATTTGCTATGTTTCATATTCCATTTCCAGATTTTGAGAGAACAAAAAGCTAAAGTTTAGGCACAGTAATTTATGGTAACGTTTTATTGAAATCAATAAAAATAGGCTATAAATGTTTCAATATAGTATTTTATTATACTGCAAAGTAAATTATATATTTTTAAAGTATAAAAAGAATAAATTAACGACGAAACCACTAAATTACAGTAGATTTCTAGGTACTTAAATCTGGTAAATATGCATACAACATCACCGCTTGCTTACCGGATGTGCAACAATATGTGTGTATGATGCATTACATTCGACTTGCCCTACACTATCGCGGGCGGAATTTCGTGGCATAATCTTGTCTAAAAATTATAATTTTGTTACGTTCTGTACTATCCGGATTCACCTTCTATCATATTTAACCGGTTAACCAGAGTTTACTGTAAATGCAATTATTTTTACTTTCTCTACTGTAAATTTGACATTTTAAATTTACTAGTTATTATGACATGGATGTTCGTAAAGACATTTTACCAAAATATTATGACGTAGGTCTTAATGAAAAGAGGAGCTCTTAAGTACACCGTTAATAGATAAAACATCTTCATCATTGTTAAGATTTGTACAACTACTTTTGAATAGTATTTATTTTGTGACATTTAACTTGTTGTAACTCTTTTATTGTCTGGTTTAATTTACCCTGAAACTGTAACAGGAACAGGGGTGCATTCTCAACATACTCAGTAGAGTAGCTCTTGATTAAAAACCATTTATGCCCACGTACGGGTTGTTCCCAAACAAATAGCATAATTGATTAATGTTGTCATTCATTAACATAACAAAATTTACGACCAATCAAAATAGTTTTCATAATTTTTTACTGTCACTCACGAACGAGTAAGCCATTTATATTTTTGACAATCATTAATACAGTATTTATTTATTGATTGTTGCGTGATAAGTGAAATTAACTAAGATTGAACCACTGTACGTGTATTGTTGAGCGGGAGGGTCAATACCACTGTTCGTGAATGGGTGTGTCAATACCATTGTCACTGTATGGACGTGTACACTGTGATGTACATCAATGATATAGTGTCCAATTTGACAGACATAAATTTTACTTTGTTTTATGCTGAAAAAATAGAGTTTGTACAAAATGCCTTTTATGCCTGTGAAATAAAAATTGAATAGTTTTAAAGTTTAGCACAAAGACAAACTAAAATCACGAGTATAAACTAGATGTTTTAATGTCCCAACATCAATAAGCTACTTAGCCAGTGGTCTACAACCTGTTTTGAAAACAATAATATAACCTCAACTCTCAGTTGACTGTTTTTAAAGCACTAGATGTTCGCGCTTGCCAAATTATTTTACTTCCTAAACATTCGGTCACTCTCAGTCTAAACTTGCTCTTTAGCTAGCGAAGCCAAGTGGCCTATACAAATTTATTGGCCCCTCTCTCCCTCACCACAGCTAATATCATTGGCGAGGATGGCTCCTCAACTGGCAATCGAAGAGTTGCTGCGCCCAACTATGCAACTGACTGTGGCATTACTTGGTTCGTTATTATTTATTTAATATTAAAAAATAGCAGTTTTGTTATAAGAGATTGATGTTATTGTAGCGGTAATACTTAAGGAAATGTTTAAAAAGTATATGATAATTAAAGAAAAACTTACCGGAGCTTCGCATCTAGCCCTGAGAAACGTCCATGAACAAAAATCTTAATTACAATAGTAATCTAACGAAAGAGATGGTAAGAATATTGTAGAATGTGCTAAAAGTAAAATATCAATAATAGTATATTTGACAATCAGAGTAATTAAATTTATTTTAAAGTGAAGGAAGGGGCCACATGGTAAACTTTGCCCCGGGGCCACCAAAAGTCTCTGGGCGGCCCAGTAGTGAACATAAACTCAAATTATGTCTTGTTGGGTGGTAATCAAGGTTCAAATTTGAGTAGAGGAGAGAATTGAGTATCGGACTTGTCAAGTAGCTGAAAATTAGACCAACAATAAGTGGTTCAGATTCCACATAAAGTTATAAGTCCCTTAGTTGCCCTGGCTATTAGGCTAAACTTTCTGTAGGCTAACTTAAAGTAAATGGCCCTTTCTGAGAAACATACAAACTAAGTTAGTAACCAGTCTACACAGGTCATCCACACTCATAGTCATTCATATTCACCTTAAAATACGCACAAAGTTGTGTCAGCGCTTCATTCATATCTAAGTTACGTTTATACTGCTTATCTTTTTTTAAGAATCTCACACAGAAAACAGCTGTAGAAAGCCAAACTTACTTATACTGAAGGGCAGCTTCTGAAGCTAAGCGGGGATTGGTCAATGAAGACAAGAGTGTTTCTTTAAGTAAGGATTTTTTATCTTGATGTGGAACTGCACTTAAGTAAACAAGTGCTCGAGGAGTAAGCTTAGCATCAATCAGTGATACTTCTGGCTGGAGAATCGTTTTCGGTGGAGCTGTATCTGAAATCCAAAACAGTTGATCTACTGAGAATCTAATATTTAAACAAAAAGAAAATGTTTAGTAGTAAATTGAGTTATAGTAAATTTTAAAAAAAGTACCATTAAGGCTGTTTCATCAAAAAAATGAAAAATGTTCGATAATCAGCTACTAAACACCTCCCAAGTAGTTCTCTCATTAAAATTATGTTTATAGTTATAAATATGTCACCTCAAAGATGCGAATTCGGGCTTTCTTGGTACAAGCAGAATTAAGAAACTATTTTTCCGACTATTCCCAAATTTGAAAAAACAGACCCTCACAGGTCTGATCTTGCTAATCAGTTATTGTAAATTACGTAATTTTATTGCAAATTAGGAAATTTGATTTTGAATAATTAATGTTATATGTTTGTTACCCAACGAGAAATACAAAGTCGTGTTTAGCATTAGACCACACTAAAATATGCGATTTTGCAGACATTCAAGGAATGTAATATGTAAGATATTTAAATAATAATTTTCCTACCAAAATCTTTATAAATACTTGCCCTTTGCAGAAAAAAATATTACAGTCGGTTAGTGTGATATAGTATATTATTTTTCAGAGTATACATAAAAAAATTATAAATTAAATTTCAAGTTCGGTTTCCCCTGGAGCATAAACTAGAAACATTTTAACCGTTGAAACCCTTTTTATTTTGTTTAGAATTTAAAAATGAACATGTGTAGCAAGTTTCATCAAAATATAATAGCAATAAAAAGTCAGTTCTCAACTGCCATCAACATATACAGTCAGCTGATTCATTCCAAAGAGTAACTATACAGGGTGAGTCTCTACTGACACCATTAAATTTACCTGTTTGTTGTACTCACAAAAAGGAACAAAAAAGTTCATATTAACCCGTGTCCGATTCTCAACCGTTTGGCTGTAAGGGCTCATATTGTATGTTTTTAAAATTACTTGACATTAACTCACTGATTGAGCTACAAAAACAAAACAAAAACAGCTACCAGATTCTTATTAATACCATTGAAAAGATCATTAAATTCTCTGTAAGTGTCAATTATTTTGCAAGCAAACGTAAATAAAAATTAGATTTCCTAGAGGAAGTTTATTAAACAAATATGCAACATGTCATTTTCTCCAATTGTTCAAGAAGCCATATCAGCACATAATTGTAGTCTAATTTAATGTAAAGTTAAGTAGAAAACTTTTCTCACTAATAAGCTTGGAATAGATGTATAATTTAGTTGAATTGAATATCATGAAACCAAAAATAACACCTAAAATATTTAATAAAACATGGTTTATTCGGTTGCACTTAACTACCAAACTCAACCTGTGCCTGTTTTTTTGTTTTGTATGTAACTTCCATTATCAGCTGATTGGACTAGTATTTGAAATCCACTGTTACACTTTTATTATTATTCTATACCTGAAATCAGCTGTTGTGAATATTTCCCCATTTTGAACAATAGTTACTCATATTAGTCTCTGAAAACACAAATCATCTTTTTTGGACAGTTTGAAAATATTTATTTTTACTTTCATTTTTATACTTAAGCATAATTAGTTTAAAATTAGTGAGTGTATTAGCATTTGTTCTATTCTGGCATTGCGTCAAACGTTTGTTGTGAACTATGAATCCGTTTACTAATGTAGAATATGCTGATATACATTTTGTGTATGGTTTGTGTTCTGGCAATGCAGCTGAAAGTCGTAGAGAATACATTCGTCGATTTCCAGAGAGAAGAATTCCTGATGTAAGAACATTTGTAAGGGTTCATAATTATTTGCGTGAAACTGGTAGATTTCCTGTCAATGACCGTTCCGTTGGCAACATCATACAAGATGTTGGGTTAGAGGAAGCTGTACTTGCCCAAGTGGAAAGAGATCCAAGAACAAGTACAAGAAGAATTGCTACTGAATGTGGAGTAAGCCAATCGTTTGTGTCGAGACTCTTGCGTAAAAATCAAATACACCCATATCACTTTACTCGTGTCCAGACAATTGAACCAAGAGACCCTCCTCTGAGACGTCAATTTTGTCAATGGGTTTTACAGCACGATAATGCAGATTTTCTTAAAACAATTTTGTGGATAGACGAATCTACATTTACACGAGACGGTGTTTTTAACTACCACAATGAACACTTATATGACACTGAAAACCCACATCTTTGTCGTGAATCACGGAGCCAAACTAGGTTTAAGGTAAACGTGTGGGTTGGACTGATAGGGACAAGCTGATAGGTCCATACCTTGATCTCCCTACATCATTAACTGGAGTTCAATACCTTCAGTTTCTAAATAATATCCTACCAGACCTTCTCGAAGACTTGCCATTGGAATTGCGTCGGCGTATTATTTACCAGGCAGATGGAGCACCACCAACTTCAACATCAACGTACGTGAACATATTAGCAACAATTTCTATATGTGGATTGGGAGAGGCGGAACTGTTGCTTGGCCACCACGGTCCCCTGACCTCAACCCTATTGATTACTACGTCTGGGGTTCTTTGAAGCAAGAAGTGTACAGAAGTCTAGTACAAACAGCCGAAGAATTGAGACATCGAATCGTGAGGGTTGCTAGACGCCTTAGAAATGAAATCAATCTAAAGGCAAGTGTAAGGGAGTTGAGGAACCGAGTCCGTACCTGCATAAGGGAACATGGTGGACATATTGAACACTTATTAAAGTAGTTTTTGTTATAATAAAGCATGATTATCTAAATGTTACAGTTATTATGTTTTTTATTTCGTAAAGACTGGCAATTTGTTTGTTAGGTACAACCGAATAAACCATGTTTTATGAAATATTTTAGGTGTTATTTTTGGTTTCATGATATTCAACCCAATTAAATTATACATCTATTTCAAGCTTATTAGTCAGAAAAGTTTTTTACATTAAATTAGACTACATTTATGTGCTGATATGGCGTCTTGAACAACTGGAGAAATATACATGTTGCATATTTGTTTAATAAACTTCCTCTAGGAAATCTAGTTTTTATTTACGTTTGCTTGCAAAATAATTGACACTTGTAGAGAATTTAACGATCTTTTCAATGGTATTAATAAGAATCTGGTAGGTGTTTTTGTTTTGTTTTTGTAGCTCAATCAGTGAGTTAATGTCAAGTAATTTTAAAAACACACAATATGAGCCCTTACAGCCAAACGGTTGAGAATCGGACACGGGTTAACATGAACTTTTTTGTTCCTTTTTGTGAGTAGAATAAACAGGTAAATTTAATGGTGTCAGTAGAGACTCACCCTGTATAATTACGCAACAATTACTAAGCGCATCCCGGCGGATCGGCCCGTCGTCCTCAACAGTAAAAATGTCATGGGCCAACATCCTCGTTGGAAAAACACAAAGGGCCATCGGATCGGCCCGTCATCCTCAAAGGGTAATATCACACAATTTATAAAATTGATTAACTTTAAAAACTCAACTTGTGGTTGTACTTTTACCCGCATGTTATATTATAATCCAATCGCTACACACACATGTCCAATCGAGAAACAGCACCTGCAGGATCGCACTTCAACTACTTCTTACAATTACATGGAGGGGGAGGAGTAGAGTGTCTTGTAGTCAGATGTACAGTCAACACTGCGAGTGGGATTCAGTTGTCCCTAATGCTGGCCGAACCACCATTTGCTATAACACACTAATATATCGTACTTTTCTATATTCAATTTTTGTCATGTCAAATTATTGTAAGAAAATTGAGATTTTATATCAGGAACTCTCTTCTTTAAACACAACTGCAACAACCAGTCACTTATCTCTTACACAATTTTCCATAAATGAAATGAGTAAAGACAAAAATTTTGTTTTTTCTCTCTGATTATCCTGTACTAGATAATGACATGTGCTTAAAAATGAAAAGTTTGTCTAAACTTTTTTTGTATTTTTAAGTTTTTGTTTGTTGAACTTACAATGTCATATTTAACAATAAAGAGCCATATTATTGTTTATACATTGCTCGAATTCCACAAAAAGTCATACAGTTAGTTCCCTATAGCACACCACTGCTACAAAAATGTGTTCCATTAGAACTAATATTGATAAGTTCAACAAACAAAAACTCTTAAAAATACAAAAAAGTTTAGGTAAGTGCAAAGTATACATATGATATGTTGAAGGCTTAACATAATTCATAAACAATATTTGTTTTGTCTTAAAAGTTACCATGCTCAACAAGACAATATTAGGTTAGCTGAGTCGACTCTGTAATTAGCTCAAGTGTTTTTGTGAGTATGTGAACTTTACTTTGCTCCCAATCCTTCAATTTAAAATAATATATTATTGATAATGATTTATGTACATACAAACAATATCCTATTGTATATTTTTACAAAGCCTTAGTTATTGTTGATTTTTAGAATTATGTAACAAAGAATATTACAAAATATTTTATTGTTATGGATAAACCTCTACTTTTTTTATTATACAGTAAATAATTAACAGTATTAGGTATTAAAATTACTCTTTTTTATTAGTTGCTCCAACAAGCGTTACCCTGTGCAATGGCTTTCACCCCAAAATTCTTGTAAATTAAACAGCCAACAGCAGTTTTATGTCTCACTATTTCTTGTTGTTCTTGTTTTACAGTTATGTTACGACTTTTAGTTTTTAAGTTAGTTTTAATGATGATTGACTGAGCATAATAACTGCTGTATTATTGACAATGTCAATGCTTGTATTTATGAGCTTAACGACAATAAGTATTATTATTATTAGTACTACTAAAATCAAATCAAATGTAGGTTAGGTATAGGAAACGTCCCAAAAACCCTTTCAATTATTAGTCTACGTATTGTGTTATTAACTATCAATGCTACATACAAGTCAAAAATTAGTTTAGGAAATAGAACACTAAATGGGGAATCTTACCTCGAACAAACTGATATATACAGTACTTACAAAGTTGGAACTCTATGTCTGATGGGTCTAAGAAGTTGCGAACAAAGTCCATGACCGTTTGTATTGTTTCTGAATGGTTGAAAACAGCCTGGAGCACCATTCGATCTGGGAACTGAATTCGCAAAACAGTCTGAGTATAACGGTTCAGTCTATTCAGCGTAGCCGCATTTTCTTCCATCTCACGTACCGCTTTTGTGCGGAAAGGCATCCGCTCCATTTGCTCTCTGAAATATTAAAAACTTTTCATTAGCATAATTAATAACATTCTCCTAGTCAAGGACAGCAGTTAAAAAGGAGAAACAAGTACACATATTGGTAAACAGTTCTGATTTACAGATTGTGTTATTTAGTATTCTTTAATATACAATGTTGTTGGTGATTAAAACTAATTGCATATTGTAGCTGAAGTTTTTTTCAGCAGCTAAATTCAATACAAGGGAAAATATCGTATAGTATATTGTGGAGTGGAGTACAAGTTCTGCACAAGACTAAAATTATCACTGCCAGTTGAATCTTATAAACTACTATAACCTAACCTAAATTGACTTAAGTATTTTCTCCCTTTTTTCTTTTCCTCTCTTTATAATGAATAACAGCAGAACTTGGTGCTTTTAGACAGTTTGAATAACAGAAGTTGGCTTAAAACTAATAAAATTGATGTAAATACATGACAATGAAACAATAGAATTACAAGTGAAATAGTATAAAACAAATATTTCTACCTGTTTTCCTTAATTTCTTTAAAAAGAAGTTTGACATCATCTACATTTAAATCAAAGAAGCTATCTGATAATTCCACAGGTGGCACTGGTTCTCCTGCAGAGGCACTGAACACGATGGCATTTCGTTCACCAACCTAGATCAACATGAATATAAAATATTTTTATTATAGACCAAACAATAACTATTCACCATTTCCCATCTTCTTCTATAAAACTTTAAAAAGTAGAGGTAGTACTTCTAATATAGTTGCAATTATGACTGAGTTCAACTTTATTGCAGTTTATTGTGTTATCTGAAGACAGTGCTCTCTGTAAGAACTTGTTTAACAACAATCAATATTTTGTCTAGAACTCAGCCCAGACATAAATAATAGTTAAGTATGGTTTGGCATGAAGTTTGAACAAAGGTTCCCTCTAACAGAAATTAAAACTTACTTAGTTAGGCTCTTTAGGATTTTATGTTCTATCACTTTAATCTTTACTAAATTAAGAGTACCTAAACAATATTCGAAGCTGTGGGACTTATAACATCAGTTTTTAATCCAAGTAAGGTTGAGTATCAATAGTGTTGTAAAATTTGCTGCTGACCTCCATAACTGGTTGCATGATAGATTTTGAAGATGCTCTTAAATTAGTTTTACCCAATTTTATTAACATTTTGATTATAAGTGAAATGAGCATGACTTACTAAAGGCAAATAATACAAAAGTCTGGACTGATCAAATAGTGAAGGTTAGTTTGGAATAAAACGCATTGTATAGTTGAATCTGTCGAATTGGCCGACCACGAGGTAAAATTAGACTGGATACATGATGATGGAACAGACCGCGTAGTGTAGTGTGTGTGTCGGGGCGAAGGCGTGGCTCGGCCGACCAATCGTTTATTCAGTACATCATACAAGTTAAAAACATACTGCCAACATAAGTAAATACATTACACCTTGGAACTTCTTTCAATTTACAAATGTCTTTGGACAAACCCACAGGCCACTTGTATAAGTAATGCTTCAAAGAACACCACAAATGAAGGATTTTTTTACTTAGTACTTTATTTATAATGTGAATATAACATTGTTTATCACCTGGTCTTTGGTGTTTTAATTCCAAAATATCAATGATAAAAGTTATGTCAGCTGATTTTATTATTATCTCTATCAAAACAAAAAACTAATGTGTAGGCATTATTCCTGTTTCTTTTATTATTATTTTTTCATTGAAATATTTTAATTATATATTGTTTGCTAATTTGAAATTTATTATTGAAGTTATACTTCTTTGCGCCCGTTAGACACTTTGGGATGGGATGTTGGTCGAGAAACCGCGTCACGCTGAAAAGTAAGAACAAATTTTTAAGAACTATAGATTAATCGATTGTTAATCGAAGAAATTTAATCGAAGAAATTACTGATAATGATAATATAGGTGTATAATATAATAATGAAGTCACGTATTATATATTGAAGATAAATATATTGAATAATATTGAAAAATGTCTTATATTTCATTTATATATCCTGTCTGTTTGTGTGCGTAAGTGGGTGTATGAGAATGGCCAAAGAAGTATAACTTCTACCGTGTGGTCCGACGCACACCCAATTTTTTATTAGTATTAAAAACACAAATAAATTAAAATGTAAAACTAATTTAACACAAATAATAATATATATAAAAAAAAAACTACACTTAGCAATCTTTTCTTGATGTTTTTAATGTTTAAAATCGATTTCGGTCTCGAAAGACCATCATCAGTTTAACATAGAATCATCTATGTTAAACTGATGATTCTATGTTAAACTGATGGTCTTTCGAGACCGAAATCGATTTTAAACATTAAAAACATCAAGAAAAGATTGCTAAGTGTGGTTCTTTTTATATATATATAAATATTAAGCAATCTAATAGCTAAAAATGTCAAACAAATAATAAAATGAATTCAAGCCTGACCAGGATATATGACAAATATTAACATAGTTTAGAATGGACAAGTATATCCTAAAAATATTAAACACCCAGCAACAATAAAAGCTATTGGTTTAGATTGTTGAGTTCTCAATTAAAAGTCAAAATCTCCGCTTGAGCCACAGACAGCACATTTGTGCTCAAGCAGACAACAACTTGTACTTTAAGTAATGTCATAGTTGATGTCACGTTTGGTATATAACCATGTTTGAGCCTCATCATTTAGCTAAGGTGGTAGGGTTGTCCGTAAATTAAGTCTATGTTTACTCACATAGTAAAGATCATTTTAATGCAAAACCAATAACAGATTCTGAAATCTTGGATATTTAGCTATTTTTAAAAATAGTCTCCGTCAAGAACAATGCACTTTTGAAGTCACTCTAGAAGCTTTTTCATTGCCGCATCATACAACTCTCCGGCCAACTCAAATAGGAAGAATCAACAGCTGCCTTCACCGCTCTGTCACTTGAAAATTTATTTCCCGCCAAGTGTTGTTTCAAGTTGGGGAGCAAACAGCAAACACTTGGGACAAAATCAGGGTTTTATGGATAGTGATGGCAAACATGTTCAACATATCAAAGTATTGATATATCGCAAGGCAAATATCGATCTAACGATAGTATTAAAAGAAAAATATCGATTAACCGATGAATCAAACTGTAAATGGTATATCTCTTAAACTTATATACTAACTCTTATGTAATGACACCAGAAACACTTTATTTGTTGCTATTTAAAAAATCCTACCAAATAGTTGTTTGTAAAAATTAAATACATTTAGCTACACTAAACAAGTTATAAAGGTTGAATGAAAAAATTTAAAATGAGAATAGTTATACTTTCAATTATTATTATATTTAAAAAATACAATTAGGCTACTTATACAAACAAAAAATTAAACAAATTAGTTCAACAGTGGCCATAAACGTCACTAATTTATGGCCATAGGGAAATGATGTGATGTTTAAAGATCTAGATTTCCCAAAGATCTACAATCACATACATTGTAGTTTTTAATGTGACTTAAAAAATGGAATATAATGCTTTATTATGTCAATTGCATTTTTTTTAGCATAGAAGACTACTAAAATGGTTTTTTTTTTTAATATTGATGATTTTAAACGGGGAGAAAAATATCAATATTTAGTGATATATCGGACAAACATATCCATATTGCCGGTAATATCTCGAAAGAAATGTTTGATACTAATACATCAATATTTTTAATATATCTTTGTCATCCCTATTTATGGACGATTTTCAATGATTTCCCGACCGAATTTAGTCATGAGATCCGTTATGGTTTGAGTGATGTGAGGGCAGGCGATATCATGGTGCAAACAAATGCCCTTGGTCAGCTAACCACTCTTTTGTTCTGTACACCCCAATAAAATCTTGTCCACCGTAATCTTAGAGATGTCCACTATCTGTTCAGTAATCTAACAAGTCATAAGCCAATCCGTACACAAAAGTTCCTATGTTCCTCAACTTTTGTTACTGTCTCATCCAAAATGCAGCTGGCCTCGCTGTGCATGTTGTCCAGCCTCCTGCAAACTCTCTACACCACAAATGTTTATTTTTTGTATCCCTACACATCATTCAACTGGTAATGGATTTCACAAGTGGTTGACCTCTTAAAGAAACAAAAATCTAATCACAGGTCACAATTCACACTCAGCGGGAGCATCAATTTCCCCCTTCATCATTTAATTAATTCAGTAAGTATAATTATTATTAATCAATAATAATAATAATAGTAATAATCAACTGCTAAGCCAAGAATTTTGGTGTCACAGAAGCTTGGGGACTGGCCAGAATAGGGGTGGGGGAAGCGAGTAACCAGCGTTGTTGTAAGTTTCACGCTAGCTCACTCTGTCACAACAGGAGCTTATTGAAGACCTTAAGTTATAGACAACCCTCGTAGTCTTCTTGGTCTATAACAATATTGTACTATTTAATCTACTAATCATTACATTTTCTTAAGAGGGATTTTAAAAATATAAAAGAGGGACCTGAGGAAATTTAAGTTATATATTTTCTGAAGGCTTTCTAGCATATACTAAATGTTTCAACCATATTGGATTTCCTGGTCAAATTCTGTGTGCTAATGATATTTTACAAATTTAAAAGTGAACAACAATTTATAAGATAGTCTCTTTTGGTTGAATGTTACTATTGTTTATTTCACTGTACAGTTAAATCCTAAATGTTTCTTTAAAATAGGCCAGTAAAATAAACTGTGAACTTCAAAGTATATGATTATAAACCTATTCAGCTTACAAACTGTATGTCTTCATTTTTTTTCTCAGTGTTAATTTCTTCGGGTGCTTGGTTTTCTTCCATTCCAAATGGTCAAATTTCCAACCTCTTCAAATCACCATTACCCGATATTCTGAATACAGGCCTACCCTACTCTGTAACAATGGACAAAAAAATATTGTTAAATGGCAAGAGTGTTTTAATTTGTTATTTTTTAGTATTTTTATCAGCATCATCACTGACTGTAGAACCAAGAAGATTGTCCATTTGGCCAGGGACACACGAGCTTTGAGAAATACGCAAGTGTGCATGTTAAAAATGCAGTGCATTAATCATCTGTTTAGAAGAGTATTGGTGGTTATGGGTGCGGACACATTAGACGGCCTATTTTGCAAAGCATCAATGTGTGCACGCTTTGGTCTGACTGCCTAGAGATAATGCAATTTGTTTCTCTAGGCTCTGACAACACGCACACTGTTTTGTTGATGCACTGCCTAGCGTTGTGTTGCAGTCAGTAGAGGAGTACATGCGAGCGTACTTGTTTACACAACAGCACTTTGTTTTAATTGTCTTCTCTGTCTTTCTGTAGTGTTTCTTGTTAAAACAAAAGATTAGATTTTGAATTGAAGTAATGAATGCTACAGAAAAGGCTCAGCAGCCTTCGCATCCCTTTTCTGGTATGTCATGTGATTCACTAAGAACAATACCTTCATGATCCATGGCCCAATAAGTTAGTTTATCAAGAGTCTAAAATCCTGTATCTCTAAATGAAGACTAGCCAATAAAAGCTGTCAAGGTGGAGTTGATGACCCCTTCATGTAGAATATTTTACTTGGTTCAAGGATCAACACCTTCATCAACAAAATCATTTTGTTTTTTTAAATTAATCACCAGACTTTGAACAGATACTTTGTAAATAATGCCCCAATTTTATTTTTTTCGTTTTACGTCAGTTCAGGTTAGATATAAGTGATTAAGGGGGAGACGATATTTTTAACAAATCAATGAAGTAAGGTGCGCTCCCCGGTAAAGTAGAAAGTACACTCGTGTGTCTTTCCTAGTGACTTCCGTTAAATCTGACGTGCGTACATCAACGTAGGCACTTGCACATTTCTCAACGCTCACGTGTCCCTGTCTTCATTGTTAGATATCAGCACAGACATGTGTTTACAGCAAATGAATTGTCTAGGACAGTCTGAGTCAACGATATCATAGTTTAAATTGGCAATATTTTTAACTTAAGTTTAGAAGGGGATATCCAGCAGAATATTGTTACTAGTATAAGGTATGCATTCCCAATATTTATTAACAAGACTTCTAATCAAGCCACTTGGTGAGGAAAATCTTTTTTTCAATTATTTAGAAATGAATATGTCATGCTTAGGTGTAACACTAGAGATGGTTACAACCCGTGCAATTTTACTTATTAGTCTTCATTTAATAAAATGAGAAGAAATACTATACTTATCTATTTAAATTACCGGTAATTGTTTTTATGAAAACAATACATTTTATTAATTATCTATATAAATAAAAATTAATTTATGTTTGTCCTTTATTCATTACTGCAACATTTATTTATCCATAAGACGCCGATCGTCAAGATATGGGCAAATATGGATTTCGAATGAGTGTAGATGAGCGAATGTAGTCATTGTTACAAACTAAGGCAGACTATTCCTTAGAAAGTGTCATTAATTAATAGCCCAATGACAAATGAACAGCCGGTGGTTATCAGCTGATACTTCTCAAAATGTATTATGACATTCATTGAATCATTATGAAACTTTTGGAACTTGTTGAGTACACTCCTTGGAAGGTTTCTGGCATTTTTTTTTCACATCCGACCCCAGGGCTCCAACAATGGCCTAAAAAGTTTCAATGTTGAAAATTTTTTAAACAAGACTTAAGTAATGCTTATTGACATTTATAAGTTAATATATTCTAAACTTATAAACATATAATTACCCATAGCAAAACATGATAAACAGCTGGGCCTAGTTAAATGTGTGTTGTTTTCTATAATTCTAGTTACTCCCATTTTATAACTCCCCAACAGACTTATTCTTTATCGACTCAATGGCACAGAAAAGGGAGAACACTATATTGTTCAGCTGAGTGATAACATAGTGTTATGTTATTTTGACTGTATGAATTTAGAATCTGCTCTACAGAATTGGTGTAATAAATTATAAATAACTTAGGATATTTAATTTGAGTGAAATCAGAACTTAGTTTTTAACACGCTCACTGCATATTATAATAACATAAATGTTACCCAGGTGCTGACTGATTTTTATCAGTATCATTGTTTTGCTTTTCTTTGGCTTTAGAAAATAAGAAATCAGGGTTGTAATCCTTTCAAATTATCTCCTTCAAGTTGGAAATGACGTTAAAATTTATGTTACACGGGTGTAACAACCGCTCGACACTACGATCTCTAAGATTATTTACATTGTTGTTCTAAAATAGATGTTACTTTTTATTTATAAATTTAAAACAAATACTTTCAAGTATTACATTTTTTTGTTTGTCTTTCTTTGTATTTGCGAGTTCTCATGGTAAATATTGAAGCAGTCTGTCAGGCATAAATAAACATAATTTTATTGTCGTTACGCACCTAACAGCAATAGACAATGTCAATAATCTTAATCTAAAAATAAATACAATAAATTACTATATACATAACATATAAACAACACAATTCTAATGGATAACTGGTTATCAGGGCACGGCATACAGTAATATTGTGTCACCTTTACTCTCTTATTAGAGTGGCACACTCCACGTTGTTTCTTTTTAATTTCCACATTGACTCTTTCACCATTTATATCAATTTAATATCATGTTTATCTTATATGTTCAGCTGTTCGACCAAGATATAACGATGTAAACACATGGATTGATAACTGCATCTCACATCCACTTCAACTGACCCTTAACTTACTCAGAACAGACATTGACACAAGGTCCCCTCCCTATAATTATAGACGCATGAATGCAATCTGTTTACTTTTAAACACAATAACAACCTACCAGTCAAATATAACGTAGCTGTTTGTCAGATGTTACACCAGTGTAACACACTTAACCACTAGTTCTACATGTGACATCAGTATAACATACACAGTAAACGTGTTAAAACTCAAACTATTTCAGGAAAATTTACCATCATATGATTGTTAAATACAACCTCAGAAGCAACCTAGGTTATCAGAGGTTTTATTTTATCACAGATTTAAGTAAGGTCTTTATAAAAGAGTAGGTTTATATTGTGAGGATATAATTAAGATAAAAGATCAGTTTAGTTCTAAAAACAATCCTAATATTATTAACAGTCTCTGATGAAGAATGCAATGCAATAGATCTTATTTTGTAACTACATAACAAGAGATAAATAACCTTACTTCAGAATAATGTTATCAGTAGGAAGAACACTTAGATATCATATCATGCCAATAAAACTACACTTCCTCTGATTACTTTGTTCTGTTGTACCACACTACGAAGAGACCGTGCCAAAATTAAAACTAATATTCTTTGATAAACTATTAAACAATCTTTTCCGGTATCTGTTTTGTTTTAACATTTGGTTCGGTTCTAAGTTATGATTAGGTTAGGTTAATATTGTCTGCTTTTGATTCAAATGTCATCACCGTACCACATGTAGTCTTGCTTGTCATTCCTTTTCAATGCTACAAACGTAACTTAGACAAAACTCTCTATGTATAATTAAAATGTCCCTTGATATTGCAGTGATTCCTTAAATAATTATATAATAAGTATGACCTTTTTGAAATGTGGATAACATCAAGAAAGGTGTTATATTTATACTTTATTATAACTGACTAAGTCATCGTTCGAATACTTGTAGTTCTGACTCAGAAATCTCTGTAGTTGTTTGGGTTACATATGTTTAACTACCTCACCGGTACCGTAATCAAAATAATTGTACTCTTAATGACAATGATCATGGTATACATTTAATTTCTTATGAAACTGGTTATGAGCCACTCATACACGTACAAAAGTATTGACATACTGTACTGCCCTCCCATATAATCACGTTTATATTGACCCACCCATACACGTACAGTGAGCGGTATAGAAAACAAAATATGAAAATTGTTGTTTCTATTTATTTGTTTTGTATCAGCACGCAATGTAATATAATTTGATAAATTTTTTTAGACATAGACTATCACAATCCTATATTGTTTAGTTGCCAAATAAAGTAATTTAAATCAATCTAAAATGGTTTTGATTATTCGTCGGTTTTGTGAAATTTACGTCTTTGAATTGTCAACACTACATTCTTTATTGGTAGAAAATTAAAATAGGCCTGTTGTTATAGTAGTGTCATATAGCATGTATTGTATATTGTAGCGTCGTAGTGATAGTGGTAGGTAAAGCAATATTTATTTTTAATAAAACTAATCAAATTAGTTACTTAACAAAATTAATTTTAATTCAAGTTAAAGTTCTTCATTGGCTTGAACAGGGCTGTGCTGGGAAGACATTTTGGACCGGGAAATTCTTTTGAAACAAATTAGCCTCATGCACTGGTATAGTGGTATTGCACCTTTGACCATTTTAAGGTGTTGTTCTTTTGACTAGGTCAGATGTACAACAACAATACAAGCACTGCTAATCTGTTGAAAGTTAATTTGATTTTTGAAAATATCTACAAATCAGACTAAAAACCACACTTAAAGTTCTCCCATAGCTAATAATTATGTAAATCTTCCTTCTAGTAGTCATGCTAATATACTTTCTATGTCTAGGTCTGTAATTATAAACTCCAGAAGCTGTTACAAGGTGTGACCTCACCCGAAAGCAGAGGCAAGAAAGAAGATAAATAGGGGTTGCGTTAGAGGGAAATCAAGCAAGGGCGTAGCCAGGGGGGTGCTGAAGGTGCTCCAGCACCCCCCGAAATTCTCATAAAATTAAATATTTTAACAATAACTAACTGAGGCTTTTTTTAACCTGCTCAATAAACCTGTGTTGATACCATGCTGGTTGGTTTATCGAACTAGTGAGAGAGGTTAGTTGGCACGGACTGTACGCAGCGTGACACTCAAACGAACGAGTCCTCTTTTGTGGTTGAGTGTACGTACGGGCGGGGTCGACGACCCGGCTGCTACTCACTACCCAGCATGCCTAGCAACTCAACTCGCACATCAGTCGTCAGATCACACTCGTAGTGCTAGCACTGTAGTATTGCTGTGTCATGTGAGTCTGTGTAGAGTTACTGTGTATTGTCTGCCATAAGGTCAGTGCGTTGTTTGTACGTTAAATATTTAAGTATAGTGCGATTATATTTGAAATAAAATATGAAACGTCGGCAGGTACAAAATAAAACTATTGTAAGTTATTTTTCAAAACAAAAACAAACCAAAGTAGCAATTGAAAATGAAGCTTCAGCTTGTAGTTCAACTAATATTCAAGAGAATGAAAGCTCTGGCAGTGGTAGTTGTGTTGAAGTTGAAATTGGTAGTGGGAGTACTAAAAACACTAATTCACAGCCACAGGGGCAAAAATGTGGCGAGCTCTCTGAAAATGATATCGGTAAGATTTCAGAATTACTTTTTTCTCCTCATTCTATTAAAAATATGGACCAATTGAGGCGTAAAATATTGCTAGATGCAGATGCATTTACCCCAAGTGGAAACTTTAATTTTCCAACTAATATGGCAGGCGGGCAAAAACGAAAGTTTCAACACAACTGGCTCATAAAATACCCTTGGCTGGCGTATTCACAATCCTTTAATGGAGCTTTTTGCAAGTACTGTATAGCTTTTTGTACTGAAAGCGTAGGCAAAGGGAGTCATGAAAGTATAGGTTCGTTAGTTAGGTCACCATTTACGAAATGGCAAAGTGCATTGGAAAAATTTAAAGTTCACGCCAGTACTAACTATCACAAGAAATGCACTGCTTCGGCTGAACACTATTTGAATGTTTTACATATGAAAATGGACAGTGTTGCATCTCAAGTTGACACACAGAGAAAAAAACTGGTTGTAGAAAATAGAGAGGCCTTGAAACCCATAATTGAAACAGTGATTTTTTGTGGGGAAAATGAGCTTCCTTTGCGAGGCAAGGAACACGATCCGGAAAACTATGGTCCAGTTCTCTTGGAAAAGCCGCATCACAAGGATGGGAAGTTCAGGGCTCTACTAAGATATAGAGCAAGTAGTGGGGACGAAAAATTGAAAAATCATCTACTTAAATCACCAAGAAATGCAACCTATGTGAGTGCTTCCATACAAAACGAGATTTTAGGTATTTGCTCAAAAATTATTCAAGACAAAATTGTAGAGAATGCAAACACATCTGGTGCCTTTACAATAATTGCAGACGAAACTTTAGATGTCTCGGGCACAGAGCAGCTCTCTTTGTCTGTACGTTTTGTTGATGAACAAAACACAGTTCATGAGGATTTCCTTACTTTTGCACCTGTAACTGACATGACTGCCGAAGGTATTACAACTGTTATCTTAGGCCAATGTACAAAACTAGGTCTTGAAATGGAAAAGTTGGTTGGTCAAGCGTATGATGGAGTTAGTACTATGAGTGGGCAATTTAACGGCGTACAAGCTAAAATAAAACAACTGTACCCAAAAGCAATTTACGTTCATTGCGTGTCTCACAGGTTGAATCTTGTATTGTCATCAGCTTTATGTGAGAAAAACGTAAGAAACTGTCTTGGCACCATGACAGAAATTTGTAACTTATTCAGAAATAATGCGTATGCTGGGGACTTACTCAAATCAAATATAAAAAAGTATGTTTCAGAAAGCAAAAAAACCAGGTTGCTCAGTGTTTGTGAAACTAGGTTCATTGAGAGACACGACGCAGTTAACGTGTTTGTTGAGCTTTATGAAGCTATTGTCCCCAGTTTGTTCGAGCTATCAGAGTGTAACCGTTCCATATCATCACGTGCAAGTGGACTGGTTGCTGCTATCGAGAAAAGTGACTTTTTGTTGTCCCTCTTGACTTGTGAAAAGTTGTTTACTTATACTTTGCCTCTTTCAAAGTATTTACAGAGTCCGAATGCCGATTTAAGCTCAGTATACAGATATGCTACTTCTGTCATAGAGACATTGCAGGTTCTGAGAGATGAAATTGATGTTGAGTTTCACAAATTGTTTGAGTCAGCTTCTGAGGTTCATAAAAAACTCTATTTTGGTGCTGAATTGAAGGTGCCTAGACTGGCGGGAAGGCAAACTACCAGAGAAAACTATCCTCATGATAACGTTGAGGAGTATTTCAGAAGAACTATTTTTGTTCCCTCATTGGATGACTTATTAGTACACCTAAAGAGCAGATTCAGTAATGGCCAGGATGATGTGTTAAATGCACTAAGAGTTATACTTCCAAACCATGCATCCAGAAATTACGTTGATGAGATAGATAAACTGTCCCTTTATTTTGAAGACGGGGCTGCTGCTGCATCAGAAGTTAAAGCACCTACTATGGTGCAACAAGTGGGAAAAAGAAGAGCTGGTGACAAAGAAGAAATTTCCTACTATTTCTGAATGTCTGGATAACTGCGACAAGGCATTTTCCCCACATATTCACCATTTGCTTAAAACCTTGGCAACACTTCCAGGTAAGTTCAGTTAATATTAAGGTTCAGGATTTTTTATTACTTCAGGCTTAATTATAAAATTTTCCCAAAAAAATAATAACTGGTTCAGTTACTACCTTAAATACTAAACTTTTTAAGATGCAAAGCCTGTAAGTATTGACTTACCTTTGATACCTGTCTTTTTATGAACTTAGAACCAAACTCTTATTAAATAAAATGTAAAAAAACACAATTTGGCTTTATGAAGTCTTTTTTAATCATTTGTTTTGTTTTCAGTTTCAACATGCACAGCCGAACGAACATTTTCGACAATGAAAAGAATAAAAAATTACTTAAGAAACAGGATGAATGATGAAAGATTAACTGATCTTGCACTCTTGTCCGTTCACTACGGCAATGTCAGTGTTTCACCAGAACAAGTACTGGATGTAATGGCGAGCGTGCCCAGGAAGCTTATTCTCTTGTAGTTTTTTATGCCATGCCATCAAAGCAATAAGTGATGTTATCATTTTAAAGTAATAAAAATCACATTTTTATTTATTATTTCTTTATTTTTATCCTAATGAATTTGACTGTGTTAGTAATATATAAGGGTAATTGTCGAACATAAAGGTAAGGCACAAAGTCACCCTTCGGTCTTACATTTTCCTATGGTCCGTAATGAATCGAAATATTAGATTTTAAATGCTCAAATTGCCTTAAAACCCACAATTTTGCCCTAAAATGTACAAAATTTCCCTGAACCCTCGTGGGTTGGGGGGGGCTAACTCCCCCCCCCCCCCGTGATGACCCTTCAAAGTCAGCACCCCCCAAAAGAAAATCCTGGCTACGCCCTTGAAATCAAGAATACTAATTGATACACTTGAGAAACTAGCTAGAAGCAGAAAAACCTAATCAAAAAAGAAGGAATCTACCATCATTGTAAACGTGCGAAAGAGCCAAAACTTTACAATTTTCCAACAAAAGGTTATTCCAGAGGTCTAATATGGTTGACAGCTAGCTGTTCAGAGGATTGGAATATTCATCTGATGAAAGTGAACTCAATATTGATGATGATATTGAAGAACTCACAGATAAACTTCAGTTTGAAAATAAAGATTTAGAAAAGAGATCATACATTCTTGTTAACATGTCCATCAAGAAAACATATAATTAGTTTTTTAATTAGCATAATACGTGTTGGTACATATAATTATTTTGTTGCACAAGTGATATCTCTGGAAAATGAAATGATTAAAGTTCAATACTTAAAGAAAATCCAAGGAAATAAGTTTATTCAGCAGGATCTTTCTACATATGACATAGTTTTCAACATGTAGCCGCCAAACTACTTAGTCTTGCCAAATCAGGAAGTTTCTTCATTTAAAGTTGAATAATATATTGAAATATTTGTATTATGTATAACACATTTTATTTTATACTTTTAAACTTAATATGTAACATTAGATATTAATTTAAAAAGGAGTTTTAATATTTATTTTACCTGTTTTTAGCAACATCATGTATTGGCCAATCCTTCAACGATATATTGCACCTTTGACCTTTGCCCACTATGTAAATAATTACAAATTATTACTTTCTTAGTTATTGAGTGTTATTTTGTAAACTAAGAAGCGCTGAAAGTTTCAGAAATTTTTAGTTTAACAGCGCTCCTAGCGGTGAAATATTTAAGTATATTAAAATAATACCAAGAACAAAAAAGTCTTAGAATCACTAGTTAAACCTAAATCCATCATAAAAAATAGGGGGTTGTCCGCTAATTGGAAAATGGCGACTGAATTTTAAAATTTGAACTACGTGATTGTAATATTTTTGTATAAAATATGTATTGAAGAGCTTTTCAACATTCAATTGAATAAAAATAATGCATTATAAGTTAAGCTTTATTTTTGTAAATGGCAGAACACGTTTCTTTAATAAATTGTTGAAATAAGGATTTCTGAAACTTTCAGCACTCCTAGCGGCGAAACAGTTTAGTATATCAAAAAAATACCAAGGTTAAAAATTTTTTAGAATCACTAGTAAAACTTAAACCATCATAAAAAATAGGGGTTCCCATAAGAAATTTCAAAGTTGGCCGCCATATTGGAAAATGGCGAACAAATTTAAAAATTTGACCTAAGTAACAGTAATGAGCATAAACAATGAGGTAAAGTTCCCCATTTAAAGTTTTTTGTATCTCTGCAGGTTTAAAAAATCCCAATGGTGGCACACTTAAAAAAATCACACTGTTTGTCTTAGTTGATATTTGTCTGTACTAACATATTCCCACCATATGAACTGATCTTTTGCTTCTTTTTCTGTGGCTTGAACTTTCTCCACATCTGCCTTCACTTTACTCCACCACCTCTGTCTTGGTCTTCCTTGGGGGTGCGTTTCTTCAGGGTTTCTTTGTAATACTTGGTTCAGACTTTGTTCTCCCTTCTTAATACATGCCCAGCCCACCTTAGTCTTCTGCATTTAATCTCACATGTGATGTTTGAACTGATGCACAAATTACATATTTCCAGATCATGATCCTACTCCATTAACCTTGTTCTGATGTATTACCATATCTTTGATGCAGTACTTTGTGTGGAAAACTATTATTCTTTTTTCCTATTTTTTTATAAAACTTCTATAGATCAATACTGTTCATAATAAAGATGTAATAAATGTTTATATAACCGTAGGATAAGTTATCAATGTTATTGAAAATAACTTCTCATAATTAATTTACATTACACATGTTATTTTTTGCCCACCCATATATTAATTAAACTATAATATTATTTTCTTTTTTTAGAGAACAAAATCCCTCAAGATTGGAGAAAAGGAATTATAATCCCCCTATTTAAAAAAGGGTCCAGAAAAAAGTGTGGGAACTAAAGAGGTATAACCTTACTTTTACATGGTTTAAAAATATTGGAGAAGATTATTGAAAAAAGATTGAGATGTCTAACAGAGGACCTGTTAGAAGAAGAACAGTATACCTTTAGAAAAAACCGTTCCACTACCGATTTAATATTTACAATTAGAAGAATAATAGAAAAACATGTAGAAAAAGGCAAAACAGTATTCATGGCATTCTTAGATATTGAAAAAGCGTATGATAGTGTCCCAAGAAATAGAATATGGGAGTGCCTAAAACAAAGAAAAGTCCCCGATAGTTTGATACGAAAAGTAAAAATGTTGTATGAGGAATGCCAAAGTTGTGTGCAAGTGGGAACAAATACCTCAATCTGGTTTAAAACGAAAAGGGGAGTTCAGCAAGGGAGTGCACTATCTCCATACCTGTTCGTCCTAATTATGGATGAAATAATGAAACAAATTAAGGAGGATTTGGCAACTACTTAATTCAATGCTTTAGCCTTTGCAGACGACATAGTAATTTGGGCCCACTCCAAAGATGAACTACAAGATAAATTAAACTTATGGAACGACAAATTCAATGAATTCAATTTAACAGTCAGCAAAGAGAAAACTGTAGTAATGACGATAAACAATAGAGGTGACACAGTAGCATTAAAGTTAGGGAACAGCGTGCTTAGAAATGTAGAACATTTTTCATACTTAGGTAGTACCATTACGAAAGATGGTACAGACTCACTCGACTCAAATAGAACTAGTAAAGCAGCCGCTTTTTATCATCAAATAAACAACCTACTGTGGGATGTGAATATACCCCTAAAAACTAAAACAATATTGTACAAAACATACTTCTTACCAATCCTAACTTACAGCCTAGAAACATGTACATTAAATAAAAAAGATGATAGTAGAATACAAGCAGCAGAAATGAAATTCTTGAGAACGGCAGTGCAGAGAACTAGACGTGACAGAATAAGAAACAAAACTATAAGAACCCAGTTTGGATGCGAAAAAACGGTAAAAGAGAAAATAAGAAGCTTAAGGCTAGGAGGGTTTGGTCATGTGAAGAGATTGGAAGAAGGAAGAGTGGCAAAAACCTGGCTCGAAAACGAAATAGTAGGGAAGAGAAAAGTCGGAAGACCACGGACGAGATGGATGGATTTGGTAAAAGAAGACCTATTCCTGAAAGGGACAAGCATTCAACAGGCGGAGGAGAGACAATTATTTTTAGACAGAGACAGATGGAAGAGGCTTGAAAGCGCACCCGGGAGACTGGAGATGCTGATCAGATGATGATGATGAATATTATTTTGATTTTATTAGATCAAAGGGCTGTTTGGAAGAAATTTTAGGCAAACATTTTGTTTAAAACACTGCATAATGTCATATTTTGATCTTCCAAAATTCCCAGAATTAAAACCATGTTATAAAACTATTGTTCCTCTTAAAATACTTCTGTTGGGGTAAGAAATATTTTATATAAATTTACACTAAATTGATAGTTGATGTTCAAACACACAGGTCATGTTCTGGCCTTGAACTTCATGGATCAAGAATGTCAAGGGTAATTTTTATTCATATTCAAACCCACTCCAAGCAAGTATTCAATTTTCAGTAACAATCCTTTTGGTAACATGATATTTCCAGTTTGTTGTTAATAAGAATGAAATTAAAATTAATCAGTTAAGACACTTTTCTCCGGTTTTTGTAATTCGGAGAACCTCAACATGGAGGAAATATATTCATGTCAACATGAATGACAGAGTATAATGACTGAATGTTAAATTTTTAGGAGTGCGCTAGAATATTTTCAGTTTGGGAAATTTGTTTTACCAATTATTTCATATGGGTTGAAAATGACTGTACTAAGATTTTAGAATATTAGGAGAGATAGTTACCTAAGAAAGTTAAGTTAACTCCATCAGCAAAGTTACCTAAGAAGATCCATTAATGCCTTGCAATTATACTCTATGATACAATGATACAAATGTTCAGTGCCACTAGCACTTTTATTAGTTGAGTAGAGAGACTGACTTAGCTTCCACCATTACTGGGTAGGTGGCAGTGGTGGGGGTTGTACATCCATATATAAACATTTAGGTTTTTATTTAGTTTTAGCCAATGTGTATACATTAAGTTTGTTGATGATGGAGGGATAGCAAGGAATAGATAAATGATCTATCTGATAATCAGATTAGAAGGATCACTGGAATTAGTCATACATTAGTTTGCCAATTCCATCCTTCTGATTTGGGAAGGAAAGGATCTGATTACTTTAGTTGTTCGGTAGCGTAGTTGGTTCAATCCCAGCTTCATGTGCTAAAGGTTCTCAGTTTGATCCCAATCAGAGTCAATACATTCTGAGAAGCAACAGCTGATAATCACCGGCTGTTCATTTGTCATTGGTCTATTAATTAATGACACTTTCTAAGGAATATTCGGCCTTAGTTTGTAACAATGACTACAATCATTCATCTACACTCATCACACTCATTCGAAATCCATATTCGCCCATATCTTGACGATCAGCGTCTTATGAATAAATAAATAAATTAGTGGTGCAACACTGGTCAACAATTTGGTTATGGAGACGGGTATGGGCAGAGACAGGTTTTTCAGGATTTTGGAATTTTGCAATACAATGCTATATCATCTACAAGCCAGGAATATTATCTTTTGCACAGTACTTATCATCTTCAACAAGTGCCAGAATATTCACATTGTTTTTAAATGTGACTATGTACTAATAACCTACATTCATAATTTGCCCTTCTCAGATACTCCATGTTAAAATGACATACTATTCATGTTAAGATTGATACAAGCAAGAAACGATCCTACAGTAAGCTTACCTTTTCAATACGATTTAGGTTAGAATTGTTAAAGTTAAACACAAGATTCAGGTTGGTAGACTATATTATATTCAGCAAGATTTGAGTGTTAAGCTCCACCTACTGCTGGAGTGACGAAGGCGCTACGCTGATTTACAGGCGTTCACATGTTGCTTTAGTGATGAACTGCCCTTTCTGCCTGAGCCTGACTGACAATTGGGGATGCCAATGAATCAGTCTTGTTTTAAATCAAGGGTCCACGTGGCTAAAACGTGTTTTTTATTGGCTAGGTGGACAGCGACAGTCTAGATGGAGCCTCTCTCTCAACTCTCACCGAACGGAATATAAAGCTGTTATAGGATATTATCATCTAAATTTTACTTTAACAGTACAAATTTTGTACTTTCTCTTTATATTGAATTGATAATTATTGTGTCAATAATATTATCTTTAAAATGGTATGTTTGTTCAGCCAAGCTTTGTGAATGAGGTTGGAACAATGATTACTTTGTCTCTGTTGCTTTGAGTCTAGTAAATGGTTCCCCCACCCCCCTTACAGCCGCACTTGAACAATGTTACCAACAACGTATGTCAATGTTTCTCAACCCTGTCACTCAGTTTGAAATTTCAAATATATTTAAATCTGTTAAAAATAAAAAAACACTGGTATAGATAATATATCAGTGCAATTTGGGCATGCCGGTGGCCAAGTGGTCTAAGGCGTCAGGACTTTGAGCTTGGGTTAGAGATAGCGCTGGTTCGAATCCGGCCTAGACCGGAAGATTTATCAGTAATATTCATCTTCTACTGTACTGGTTTGCCCCCTTACTCTGTCTGATAAGTTCCTCGCACAGATCAATAGTCTATGAGGAATGGGCAGAGTAAGGTTAAGAAGGAGTAAGGCCTCTCCTTTAAAAAAAATAAAAATAAAAAATAAAGCATCATGAATCTGTTATTTCAAATGTATTAGCTTTTATTGTGAATTTAAGTTTTTCAACTAGTAAATTTCCTTCTGAATTGAAACAAACTATAATTGTTCCAATTTTTAAAAAAGGTGACCATGAACTAGTTTAGAACCATAGACCAATAGCTCTTTTGTCCATAATACCTAAAGTTGTTGAGAGATGCATAAAATATAGATTGCTATTATTTTTCAATAAAAGCAACTTTTTTTCATCGATTCAGTTTGGTTTTATTAAGGGCAAGAGTACAGAGACTGCTTTAACAACCTTCTTGGAAGGAATACTTAACGGCATTAATGAAAATTTCAAGTCTTCAAGATTGTTTATTGATTTTTCTAAAGCTTTCGACCTCGTAGATTTTGAAATAATATTAGACAAGTTGGAACTTTCTGGAATTAGAGGACCTGCATTAAGTTGGTTTAAAAACTGCTTAGTTGGTAGAATGCAACGAATTAAAATTCTAAATACCTTAGTAATTCAAAAACTTGTTTAATAGGAGTGCCCCAGGGCTCAGTATTATCAGCTGCACTGTTTTTAATATTTATTAATGACTTAATGAATGTACCCTTTGCAGAAAAAATAACAGCTTTTGCAGATGATATTTCCCTTCAGTATATTGAGTGAAACTGGTTAATTAATTGGGAAAATATAATCCAGGATCTGGAAACTCTTACGTCATGGTGTAGAAGCAACAAAATGATAATAAATGCAGAAAAAAAATTAATGTTATTAACTTTGATTTAAAGCCACACCTTTTTGAAAACCCATTAAACCTTCGTATGATTGTAATCACTCAGCAAACATTATTTATAATTATTGTCCTCACATTAAGCAAGTTACTCATATTAAATATTTAGGCGTAGTGTTTCATTGAAACAACACATATGTCAATTACAAACTCAACTAGGCAAAAGCATACAAACAATCTATTTAAGAAACCTTCTATGTGGCAATTTAATGCGTATGCTTTATTTTGCTTTAATTCACTCACGTTTAGTGTATGGTGTTAAAGCAAGGTGTATGGCTCTGGAGTGCAGCCAGCAACAATGTTCTAAATACATTAGAAATCACACAAAAACACTTTATTACAATCATTTCACTAAAATCTAAGCGTGAACCTTCCTTACCACTCTTTCGTTTTTCAAAATACTTTCGTTAAAATACACTTTCATTTTTAAAGTTCATAAGACATTTTTCATTCGAAGTGGAAATGACAAAACAAAGCAATTTCAATTATATACCTGAACTGCTTCAAAGTTTACTTTTATCAAACCCAAAATAAAAAAGTAATTTATAAAAAAAATTGTATTTCTAGGTTCACATTATTTAATAAATTACCAGAACAACTAAAACGTGCCAAAAATGTCAACTTATTTCAAATAAAATTAAAACTATGGCTCCTTGATAAAGATGATATTGACAATTTACTTATGATACTACAATAAATTTGTTTCCATGCTTATAAATCTTTTAATTTGTTCTGTAAGTCAGATTTGTATTTAAATTTGAAACTTTTCTCTTTATAATTTGTTGTTGTTTTTTTTCTAATCTTAAAGTAAATTTAATTCCTGTTTCTCCTCTTTGTTAGTAGGCCTCTATAATGTAATGACACTGCAGTGGGTGGCTAAGTTTTACTAATTTTTTTAGACTGTCTAGCGTAAGTTTTTATGTTTATTTTGTGCTTGTCATCTCTACTTGATGCGATGGCAAGTTATTCCAAGTTTGAGAATCGTTATTTTTGTAATTGATTTTTATTGTGGAATAAATATTTTCTTATTCTTATTCTTATAATGTTGTCTAACTTTTAAAACTGTAAGATTAGAGAGTTTGTTCTGAGTATCTTGTTCTTACTAATTGTTCAGTTTCTTCAGAGGAGGTTCATGATTAATTTTTCATTTTAAATGGAAGTATGCTAAATGCAAATGACATGTTCATCTACTTCACTAAATAGACCTTGTTGTAAATAGTATCAAAACTATTCCGTAGCTCCCTCTGAACCTTAATGTGCAGACCTTAATGTGTAGACCTTAATGTGCAGACCTTAATGTGCAGACCTTAATGTGCAGACCTTAATGTGCAGACACAATAAATAAAATGTATAGCAGCAATATATTTTCTTCTTTTAAATTGTGTTATAAGTTTTTCCAAATAAAGATAACAAAAATAAGAAATAAAAGAAGGCTGTATTTGCTATTTGTTTAGGAAACTAATGTGGGTATACATTTTTAGCTTATTTATTTATTACATTTTAAAAAATAGTAAACAAAGGCAAGATTGTTTTGTTGTATAATCCTAAAATAAACTGTATTCATCAAGATTAAATTGTATTATCCTAAAATATTTTAACATTTTAATATTTTCAATAATGTTATTCTTACTATTCTTTTAGAAAAATTAACAACTTTCTGTCAGAGTGGTTGATTATACTTAAACATTAGAGATACGGCAATCAATGAAGACTTAAAAAACTATCTATACTTATAAAATAAAATGAACACACTCTCTTGCAGATACAAAAAAATAGAGAGCAAACAAATATTTTCACTAAAATTACTTGATAACAAAAAGATGTTTTAGTGGCTTACACCTAAATTATTGGACACCCCAACCTGAAGAGGATATAACTCAATTACAACATTAAAAAGAGGAATTACTCAATTAACTGAAAAAACTATTTTCAGAAGAGAGAAAATTAAATAGACTGTAGATAAATATAAACTAAATTTAAATAGTAAAACATGTTTATATATCAGCTTCGAAATATTCTTCAACAGAAGGGTAAGCGCTGCCACCAAAATCGTCTGCGACTTGGATATGGCCAATCTTCAACTTTGCCACATTCCAGTCATGCCCTGCATAACACATTTTTCAAATTAATATCTTTCACACAATTTTCAACAAATGCTTTCTGTTTTTAAAACAAACCCCACAATGAAACATAAATTAAAGATATATGCCTTTATTGTTTATTAGTGTTGTGAAGTTCTTGGTGGATTGTTTATTTTCTGTCCAGTTTCTCTCTCCCTTCAAACTTACTTCTCTTTACTGTGCCTGTTGTCTAGTTTTAACTGTTCTTTTTATATTGATACATTAGATATTCTGTTTATATCACCATTTTCATGTGAAAACTTTAAGTTTCTAGTACATTTGGCTTGCTAATTATTGTTTTAAAGAATATTTGCAGTTTTTATAATAGTTACACTTGATAATATACAACCGCAGCACTCTATTTATACATTCTTTGAAACGGTGTTGAACTATTAGAAAAATAAATAAAATACAATGTCAAATTTATTAACAGTACTGGGAGAACGACCTTCACTCAGTTGAAAATTTCAAACTGAAGAGGTAGCATCTATATTTATCAGAGGATCCTGAGGTTTTTAATAAAATTTCGTAACCTGATTTTTGTAGGTTATTAATAAAATTTCGTTTCAGAGGTCTACCGCGTTTACTTGTAGTCCCTTGTTGGAGTTCGGCCTGCGGCCTCACCACTCTGCTATAGTCTCATTTGTGGATTGTTGCCTCATGAGGAAGATCGGATTACGACTTCGCCAGGATTCTTAAGCAGTATAACCCTGAATTTTGATAAAAAACCCCCAAAATATTAAAAATTAAAAATCCTTGGAGCAAAAAAATTTTGTCTAGACGTGGCTTGTTTTAGATAGTAATATTTAACAGTCAGATAATTTAATATGATTATGGTAAAATTCCTTCTCTGTGCAGGAAGTTTAATCCTGCAGCCACAGAGTCAGTTTCCAATATATTTAGGTGATTTTAAAAGAAATTATGCTCATGAAATGTAAATGGTTTTACAAACAATCCTTACAAAACGATTAGATTTGCTATTTCTAAAATCGTTATTTTGGACAACCCTTGGCATTTTGAGATAGTAAGATTTCATTAATAGTCAGTTAGTTTATTATTTCATCAGAGTTCTGATCAACTTTAAATATCTACGAATTAATGTTCATTTCCAAGAAATGTGCTTCTTTAACTCTCAATATTTGATTTATTGTTTTGTATCAAGATAAGGATCATCAAATATTTGGTAATGACTTTCCAATTTCTAACTATTACAAGTTCAATAATATGGTATAGGGAAATACAATTATATAAATTTCAAATATATCAAAGATTTTTGAAATGACAAGCTTACCTTTGGGCCAGGTCTTTATAACTGGATGGCGTTCCATTAAGTAAAGTTTGCCCAAATACCACTCGTGGTCTTCTTTGTCCAGCTGACATAAAACAAAAAAAATATATTAAAGATTTATTTACTTGATTCACCCTAGGAAGTGTCAAGATGCTTTTGGTGGGGTGAGGTACCCAATTATGGCTGTGCCCCTTGCCTGCAGAAAAAGCCAATTTTGGTTTATAGAATTGTTGGACCTATGATTTAATATACAGTAACTTCTGAACCATAGAAACAGGTGAGGATAAAAAAATTAATTTGTTAGTATTATTTTGATGTCATACTAGCAGGGGTGTCCCGCATCGAAGAGACCGAGCGAAGATTTCAAGGGGAGAGTCTTTTAGAAAATTATAACAGTTTTGGGGTTAATATTATTTTATTGCCATTATTATTTGAATCCTAGCTTTTTTATTATAACATTTTTATTTTCTTCTGTTTTTACCAATGGTTTTAACATTTAAATAACTGAAATACATGAAATACAAGATAATGATAATAGTTAACAGTTATTTAAAAACCATGTTAGTACAATAAATAAGTTATTGTAATAGCAACTATACAAGGTCCATTTAATTGTTTCTTGTAAGAGTAAAACAACTTTATTCACAAGTTTAAACTTATTTTTCAACTTTAAAACTTTGTGAAATCTAACAGAAATCAGTAATACAGGAGTAACATCACTCAGCCCATAGGTTTTTGCCCTACACGGCGTCAAAGCTGCTATGTTATTTTTATGGAGATTAATTTTAATTTTATCAGTTGGCGGGATAAACAAAGTTAAATGGTCCAAATAATTTGTTAGGTTAAATGTAGAGAGCAGCACATTAAAATATCAAGTTAATTATAAAAGAGCAAATAAATGTCTCTCTTATGTTATCATCAGCTGTTAAATAAAATGACAGCATTTGAAATAGGCTTAGTAATAACATTGGTTATTTATAATTATTATACTATAAATAGAATGCTGTGAATGAGCTACTGTAAATGAATTTAAATAATATAACTTTACTTAATACAGTTTAATTACTAATATTTGAAGTCAAAAGTTACATGCCGAGGTGTTACACAAAGTGTGCAGGGGTGTCCCCTAGTTGTCAAATGATTTACAAGTAAAACCTAAACTGACAATGCTGATCTATTGTAAATTGCAAACTGAAAACCAGCAAAATAAATTTAAGTTTTTTTTAAATACAGTTATTTTTAATATACACATGTGCCTTATAGAAAAGTTTTAATAAAAATTAAATTAAGTGATAAAATAAATGTGACTTTATTTTCAAACGACTGTTAATAATGTTTTTATTTGAAATAAATACAACAGGATATGAACTTCACAAATTTGTATATTTGATTATAATTGTATAATTTATAAGTATTCTTTTAAAAGTACTAGTAAAATATATGCTTATTTTAGTATTCAAAGATTCAGAATACAGTATTTGTTGCATGTTCAGTAATCAATTAATTAACAATCAACTTCTGAATTCAATGACGCACTTACAAAAATTTAAATTAGATTTTGGAAAAAGGGAAAATTTAATCAATGACTTTCAAATGCACACCTTGGTTTAAATGTAAGAGACTTTGGAATAATTCTCTTTTGAAAAAGGTCCTATTGTTTATAAACCAGTTGCATAATTAATTGCCTTGAACAATGTCTTCTTCATGTAGCAGACCAAACTGTTGCTGTTAAAAAAACACTTTTTTAAAAATAAAGTAAATTTACAATGACAGTACACATACATCTATTGATACTAATATATCGATACTTCCGATGTATCGATATATCGTTGCCATCCCTATTTGTACCCTTTAGAAATGAAATTTTGAGAAATCCTTTCTTAGTGTCTCTCTATGATAAAAAAGCTAACTTTCCTCAACATTTCATCAAAATATCTTCAGAGAGGTTCTGGAGATTTTGTAATGAGTGAGTACATTATTTTTGGATTTTATGTATTAAGATTATGAAATAATACTTTTTGGCCAAGTAAAATTGGCTTGACTATGACAGAAAATTATGCCATCTCAAAACTAATACAATTTGTGATTGACCTATATATGGGTATTACACACGCATTTTCAAACAAATCAAATATTATGCACTAAAAATACTCACAAATATAAATTGACCAGTGAGTATAACTTGAGCACACCGAGGGTCTTCTGGGTCCAGATTTTCTTTGCGGCAGTAGTTACCTTCTGCCAAAGACAGTGTTACAGAACAGCGTCCATCCCTCTACAACGAGAGCATATTGTAATGTGATTTAATTTAATATCTAATTACTATAAATAAATCAATAAATCAATCTTTATTGTCATATAACGTTACAAGTTATAGCACAGCTATAAAACAGATGACATTGTCAATGAAACTACCTTACCTGGTCAAATAATATAAATAATGACCAACTAATAAACAGGCAATAGAGCTGATATTTTATCATTGGCTAAAACTTATAGTCCTAGTCAAACATAAAAATAAAAAATAAAAAAAAAATACAAACAGCAATACAGTCAAAAAGCGTCATTCAAAAACTCACTGACTTTGTAGTATGTTTTACTTAGTAACAGGTCCTTAATGTTGTCTCTGAATGCATTTGAACATACTGATGCTTTGATATTTGGAGGTAATTTGTTAAAAAACTTCCTCCCCATATAGGCTGGTGTTTTTTCTGCCAGTTTTAAATTATGCCTGGGGTACTGAAAGTTTGTTTTATATCTAGTGTTATAATCGTGCTGAGTGTTTTCATTAAAAAGGCTGTCATAGTTAGATTGTACAGATAGCAGTGTTTTGAAAATTATTAAATTTGGTACGGTCAACATTTGTAATTTTTGAAAAATAGGTTTGCATGAAGTTTTCCATGATGAAAAAGTCATTATTCTAAGAATTTTTTTCTGGATTTTAAGGACTTTATCTATATTAGATGAAAATCCCCAGAACTCAATACCATATTGTAGGATAGAATAAAAGTAAGCATAATAAATCATTAAACGTGTTTTTAAATCTATTGTATGTCTCAAAATAAGCATTTGAAAACAAGCTGAATTTAATCTTCTTAAAACTGTTTGAATGCATATAGACCAATTTAAGTGTGAATCAAGTTCCAAGCCCAAAAATTTAGTACTAATACTAATAGAAAATTTCTGGTTCTCTAATTCCAAATCATTAATCAAATTAATTCTTGATTGGGGAGTGCAGAATTTAACCAATTGGGTTTTTTCTTGGTTTAGTTTTAGTCCATTTGCCTCAAACCATGTTCTTAATTCAGTTATTGTTTCACCAATTTTAATCTTCAGTTCTTCGTTGTTTTTAGATTTAACAACTGCAGTTGTATCATCTGCATAGAGTATTATATTGTTTGATACGTTTGCAGGAAGGTCGTTTATGTATAAAAGGAACAAAAGAGGTCCTAATATTGAACCTTGCGGCACACCCACTTTTAGCAGCTCCCATTGTGATTTAAATTTAACATTGTTTCTGCATATAACTGTTCTTTGATAACGATTTGATAGATAAGATTGGATCCAAGCTATAGATTTGTTAGAAAATTTGTACCAGTTCAACTTTTCAATGAGTATGTCATGACTAACACAGTCGAAAGCCTTAGATAGATCACAAAACACACCAAGTGTGCTCTGAGACCCATCCAAGGCCCCCGACACTTCATCAATAAATTTAGATAATGCAGTCATTGTACTCATCCCTCTTCTAAATCCAAACTGTTCTGGAGCCAAAATATTATTCTTTTCTAAAAAAGCTGAAATTTGATATAAGGCTAATTTTTCAAAAATTTTAGATAAAGATGGCAGAACTGAAACTGGTCTATAATTATCGGGATTTACTCTTTCTCCCTTCTTATGAATAGGTTTCACCTCTGCGAATTTTAAATGATAAGGAAAAGAGGCATTTTGAAAGGATTGGTTAACAATAGTAGCTAATGGTTTAGCTATAAAACATGAGACTTTCATCATCAAATCAACTGGAACGCCATCCCAACCTGCTGATTTTTTACTTTTTAATGATTTTATACATTTTAGCACATCCTTTTCACTAATATTTAGAAAACTAAACTCTGAATACTCGCGATTTGCATTTAAGAATTCTACAAGTTTCAGAGCCTTGTGAGCACAAGGGTACAGTTCAATCTCGTCTGAAATATTAATAAATTTGTTATTGAAAAAGTTTGCTATATCTAGAGGGTTATTTATTAAACATTTATCAGCTACCCTAATATCCGAAAACTTTGATTCATTTTTCTTACAACCTAATTCGGATTTGACAATATTCCAAGCTGCTTTGCTTTTATCCTCTGAATTGGCTATAAATTTGTTATTAGTAAGTTTTTTTGATGCATTACAGACTTTTTTGAACATTTTCTTATATTGTTTTACATAATTAATAAAGCTTTCATCACTGGAATGCTTCACCATTCTACTCAGCTCACGTTTTTTAATACTAGATACTTTTATACCCTTTGTGATCCACGTCTTGTATTTTTGGGAATTCTTTTTAGTATAGAACTGTAAAGGAAATGCTTCCTCAAATGCATTCAAGAAACAACCAAAGAAATTTGAATTATTTGTCTCATAATCATTCCTATCTGATACTTCCCAATTAATTTCTTTAACAACATTAATAAAATTGGCAATATTTTTGTTTGAAAATAATCGTCTCTTACTTTTTTGTTCACCGGTTTTTTTATTTAAGTTCAAGTTTTCTGTCAAATTAATAAAAAGCGCCCTGTGGTCTGAGATTCCAAGCTCTAAATTCATTAATGCAGTTGCAGTCTGAGATTTTAATTTTAATGTCAAAATATTATCAATACAAGTCTGTGAATTTTTTGTAACCCTAGTAGGAGTGGAAAAATTAGTTTTAAAACCATATTGTTCTATTAAGGAAAGGAAATCCAATTTGTGTTGAGGATTGCAACAGTTATCCATAATATCTATATTAAAATCAGAAGCTATATAAATATTCTCAGAGTTTCTTACTTTAGTCAAACATTTTAACAACTCCTCAAACTTAAACAGAAAATATCTTAAATTTGCTTCATTCGGAGTTCTATAAATAGAAATAATAATCACATTTAGAGTTAAGACTTCAATGCAACAAGCCTCGAAAACCGACTCCTCACTAGACGTACACAAATCATCCCTCAATCTGTATTCCAAACTGTCTTTAACAAGAATGCAAGAACCACCTCGGGTTGTGCCTTCTCCTCTACAGTAAAAACTAGCAAGATTGTAGTTCGGTATACTATTTAACAGATGAACATTATCACTTTTTAACCAGTGCTCATTCAGGCAGACTACTGATATGTTTGATTTTTTTAAAATTATCTCTAAATCATTTTTTTTATTTTTTTCTATTAATCCACCTTGAATGTTTAAATGCAAAAGCCAAGAAAATGTATTATCGTATTTAGCACTATTACATATTGGCCAGTGATTAATATTTGTATTTATAAAATCGTGTACAGAATTAAAATTGTGATAACCATTACACATGAAACAGAAGTTTTCTATTGTTATATTAGATTTATAACTTTGTTTGGTGATAGGTTTTTTTGGTTGGAAGAAGGTGAAGAACAGGAAAATGTGTTAGGTTTGAATGTAGTTGGAGTAGTTGGGGATGGGAAGCCAGATAAGGATGGTGAGCTGAATGTTTTTGAAAGTGCATCTTTAATCATGCAATGTGCCATAGCACTACATTACGACCACTTGGATCTCTAGCGTCAGCCGGTAAGCACTTTTCTCAAGAGTAAGCTTCACGACTGTGGTAATGTTCTATTCTTCCAACTTACACTCAAATCGTTGATGTGCGCATCCATCTTACTGACGTAGAAGTAAAGTACACCAGTGCTGGTATTGTACCATCCATCAGCAGTGGAGAATACTCGGGCTGCGGGGTAACCTGTAGTGTTGCCGTGATGGGAAATGTGAGCCAAAATGCACCAATCTATATTGGGAAGTAAATAAGTTCATTAGTTTGAAAAACAAGATAAAATATTTCTTAAATTTCATAAAGTTGGTGATTTATTCTCTATTTTAACTGTGAAATGAAATGTCTCTTCTTACACTGCATACCTGTCAATTGTGAATGTTTGCCTCAATACTAATATACTCTTTTTTTAACTAGTTTTTTTTTTCAACTAATTCATAAATATGGTTTTTTTAAAGCCTCCCTTACAGTTTAACGCCTCTTTTATTCAATGTATACACTGCTGACATTCCCGCCACAGAGTACAGAAAATTCATTTATCCAGATGATATTGCTCTCGCAACTCAACACGAAGACATATCAAAAATAGAAAGAACACTTACATGTGATCTAGCTACCCTCAATAATTATTTTAGAACCTGGAAGCTAAAGCATGATCCACTAAAGACAGAAGTAACCTGCTTTTACCTGAGTAATAGTCTAGCTAATCAGAAATGACATTAAAAAAAGCTAACATCTTTTTCGATGGTGTTAGGCTGAAACACAATGAGCATCCACTATGGGAGTCAGTTTTAATCTATCACTCTGTTTAAAAGTCACCTCCAGCAGCTAAAGTGAGAACCAGAACTAACTCTGTGCAGCAACTTGCTGGATCATCCTGGGTAGCCAACGCATAAGTCCTGCGTACTACTGCTTTGTTCCTGGTTTACTCCACTGCTGAATATTATATATGCTGGATAAGCACACTCCTGTGTGGCTTAGCAGTACACATGTATGAGAGGTTTATATACAACTAAATAGGGTAATGAGGGATATCAGTGGCTCCCTCATTGCAACCCCACTACATAGCTCCTCCAGATATAAGACGCAAAGAGGTACTTCTCAGAGATTTGAAAAAGATCCTATCACTCCAAATCTCATATATCATTTGTAACACACGTACAAGGGTGTTGACCCACCTACCCTCCAGTACACATGCAGCATGGTAAGGAAAATAAATGATGGACGTCGATAGCAAGATATCCTACAACGTGCAGAGCGACTTAAATCTAGAAAACCATCACTTTGTCTACCTGCCCATTTATTCTCAAAAAAATGTTTGCCAAAAACCAACTGGGCATTAACTTGGAATATGTTTAACTGTCGATATCAGACTCTACTACCGTCATCAGTGGAATTAACCTTCCTCTTCAGGAATGGACTTTGTGGATACACTTTCACCCGAGTGCGGGAAGATGCTACTAATAGAAATTTAAGTGGGGAATGGCAAATGATCAGTCATGGATTGTGCAGATGAATTTCAAACTATGGACCACACAGTCAATGAGTACCCATTGCGTTCTCTTTGGGGGGGATTAGCTAGTCTTCATTCAATCGGAGAAGCAGGTGTTGAGTGGTTAAGAAACCTGGATTTAGCTCAATGACGGGAGATCAATATTTAAGCATTAAGACACAAGAACTTTGTATTGTAGTTATTGTTTTATTTAGTTAGTTTTCATCTGTGTAATTCTTTTAATCTTTCATTAGTTTGGTGGCTGGGCTGTGAATGCCATGCAATATATTTACAGTATAACTTTAAATTATAAGATAGAAAGAAATAAATACTTTTAGTTCACTAAAGAAGTTAGCTTTGTTAGCTTTGTTAAAAAGAAAGTTAGCTTGAGCAGCTCTTTGTTTCCTTGATTATGTCTCCAGGTACCAAAGCCCTCTTGGGAGTGGCCTATACCCCTCCCGATGCCACAATCACCAATTACAATGATTACTCTTCTGCGGTGGAAGAGGTCGTAGCTACTCACTTCTCCCATATCCTCCTGATGGGAGACCTCAATCAACCCGATCTTGACTGGAATAGTCCGACACATATCTCTCCACGACCCTCGCCTTCTAGAACCCTGTGTGACCTTGTCTCAACGCACAATCTGAGCCAGTTTAACTCTATAAGAAACTCACGTGGAGTAATATTAGATGCTATCCTCTCATCAGAGACAAACACCGAACTCATTAGGGATCCTGACCCACTGGTTAAAGAGGACGTCCACCATCCTGCTCTAAACATACTCTTACCTATGACAGCGGTCTCCAAGTCGGCTACGTCCTCTGTCCCCAACTATAGGAAATGTAATCTCATGAATGTACACTGTGATCTTCAAGCTGCTGACCTGCACTCTCTCATCCTATCGTCACTTCCTGATGTAGAATTGGCTGTTTCGGACATAATTGGCGTGATTAAAAATAGAGTACAGCGGCATACTCCAATGATAAAAGTTGGGTCATCTTTCCCACCCTGGTTCAGTCCGGAACTGCAGAGACTTGTTTTTGAGAAAAAGAGACTGCATACACTTTACAAGAAGACTTTAGACGATGGTTGCTACTACAGATTCTCACAGACCCGTTCGAGATGCAGGCAACTTTCTCAAACCTGCCTGGACAACTATATTACACACATTCAAAACACTCTCCCTCACAGACCCAACGCATTTTGGAACTTTGTCAAGAATCTAAAGAAGAACAAAACCGCCACGTCAACGCTGACATACAAAGGACGTACAGCCAACGACCACATGGAACAGCGTGAATTGTTTGCTGAGTTCTTCGCCTCTGTTTTCACTAAGCCCCAACAGCTCCCCACTTCAAACCACCATGAGTCGTGCAATGCAATCAATTCCTGCTTCTTCACCTACGACGACGTTCAAAGAGCTTTGACTAGTCTAGATGAGAGAAAAGGATGCGGTCCTGTCTGTATCCCACCGAGTGTCCTTAAGCACTGTCACTCCACCCTAACTGGACCATTACAGCATCTCTTTAACGCGTCAATAGCTAATGGAATATTCCCTGAAGCCCTAAAATCAAGCTACATTGTCCCTATCCATAAATCCGGGGCCCTCTCGGAAGCAGGAAACTATAGGCCTATTGCTATACAGTCTGCCCTGTCCAAGGTGCTTGAAAAATTGGTTCTCTCCAAGATCTTTCCTTTGCTCCAGCGCCATATCTCCTCATCACAACATGGCTTCTCTCCAGGCAGATCCCCAGCTACAAACTTAGTGCTGGTTCAATCCGATGTTATATCTTCCTTCTCAAATCGCCAGCAAGTGGATGCCATATATTTAGATTTTGCAAAGGCCTTCGATCGAGTCTGCCATCCTCTTCTGCTCACCAAGTTGTCCCGTTAAGGAGTCCATGGGCCGCTCCTGAAATGATTCTCTTCTTACCTGGATAATCGCAGGCTCATAGTGAAATACACTTTTGCCAACTCGCAGGAGTTCATTGCATCATCTGGAGTACCACAGGGCTCACATCTGGGTCCTGTGTTATTCAACCTGTTCATTAATGACTTGTCAGAGGCATTAGAGGTCAAGCATTTGCTCTTTGCAGACGATATCAAGCTCTACTTGTCCATCAACACCATAGATAATTGTGTAGCACTTCAAAATAGCTTGTTGGTCGTGGAGAAATGGTGCTCTGATAACCTCATGACCCTCAATGTATCCAAGTGTGTCGTCATAACCTTCCATAGGACTAAGTCTGTGATACATAATAACTATACACTCAAGGGTGTCAATCTGAAGAGAGTGTATGAGATAAGAGACCTCGGAGTTCTTTGTTGTCCGAATCTGAGCCCCGAGCTACATGTGAATTACATCTGCAAACGAGCCAACAGTATCCTGGGCCTGATAATACGGTTTTCTCGCTTCTTCACATCCCCAACAGCTTTGAAGACTCTTTACTGTCACTTGGTTAGGTCCCATCTTGAATATTGTTCAACCGTCTGGTCACCGCATCAGAGTTTCCTTATCGAAAGACTGCAATCCTTTCAAAATCGCTTTATCCGGCTGGTTGGTCTACGACTGGGATATCGCTTCTCTGAAGTTCCTGTTGATGAATTGGCTGTAACGCTGGGCTTGCAATCGCTGGAGTTGCGAAGAAGGGCATCTGATCTTATGTTTCTTTTCAATATCATCAATGGTGAGATTCGCAGTCCGGAACTTCTAGCACTGATTTATTTCCACGTTCCAGCTTCTACCAGATCCAGGGAGCTGTTTGCCAGAACACACCACACCACATCATATGCGCAGCACAGTACCATGGTTCGGTTGCAACGCACAGGAAACACCCTACCTTCAGACATTGATTTCTTTAACTGTAGTGCTGCTCAGTTCAAGTGGATGATCACCCAGGGGGAGAGTGGTGAGTCTTGAGGCTTTCTCCAGCTGTAGCTCACTCAATCACCACCGCCACCCTTACCAATGTTGTAACTTATTATTTCATCACACTCATTCTCATATTTTTACTATTCATTCACACCCATTGCAGTCTATAGTCATCTAAATTGTCAAACCATTCATCATGTTATGTGTATTTATTTATAGATTCATATTCGAATTTGCATATTTATTAGATACTAGCTGTACCCGCCCGCTTCGCCGGTCATAATTTTTTAGGAGGCATGTCATAAAAAGTAAACTGCAAAACAAATAATTATTTATTTTTTATTTTCACGTTTCACCACATGTTTTACTTACCGAGGAGAAAATGTTAACACCAAATACAGATCACCTGATCAAGTAAAAGTAGTGTGTGCTACACTCTCAAGGTGAAATGTAGAACTACAATAAATCAAAACATATACAGTACTGTTGTTGTGAGAACTTAAATCTGCTTATGGCATGTGAAACTACATTAAACCACACAGTCATATGTTTTTTGTAAGCAATTCAGATTCTCCATTTGAATAACATGGGATCTTTAGGAGCCCGTGGGGAAGGACCCTGTAGACGGATCTGCATCAAACTTCACAGAAACCATCTCGGGAGTATGCAGGACAACATCCTAAAGTTTCATGGCGATCGGTTGGATGGTTTGGCAGCGCGTAAACTTCAAACACACATATATATATATATATATATATATATACAATGTGTGTGGGTTGATTATTAGGAACTAATCAAATAACGACATGTCTCTCTGTTAAGTGCACCGGTGACGACACACTCAATCACCCATACACGTACAGCGTGATGACCCACCCGCCCACCCATACACGTACTGTGTGATGACCCACCCGCACACCTTTACACGTACTGAGGGTAAATCTATATTTATAAATCTGTAAGAGTGCGCTGATAAATAACTTTGATATTACTTATTGGTACAGCACCTATCTGCTGGCAAGATCAAGTATCTAGCATTAGCCGTGGACCACCAAGTAAATATTGTTGTACAATTGCTAATTACTGATCCGACCACGACAATTATACGACAACCTAACCTAACCCACCTATATATACTGCTGCTAATAGTTTCAAAGGATACAGTGCTACTGACCCACCCATACACGTACAGTGATACTAACCCACCCACACACCCATTCACGTACATATATATAAATATAGATTTTTTATGTTACATTTACAAAATATTTATCCTTGTTATCGCTTATATCACTTATACTATATCAATACAAATTGTTGAATTTATTGTATATTTATTGCATATATTTATTTGTGCATGTTGTTATGATTGTCCTCAATTGTATATTGTTATCCAACTAATTCTTTAAGCACTGGTAATTACCATATTTATTAGCCTCATGTTATATTTGTATTTCAACCACTATGGTACTGTATCTTTCTGCCTTATGCACTAGTAGTTATAAACTTGCACGTTATCATATCTCAACTGTTACCCGTAACTGTGTTAAATTAATAATGTTTTTTTTTTTTTCCACTTTCTGTCAATTAATACTTTTGTTGTATCAATTACTATTTTGTCACAATGCATGCCCCTTCTTTGTTACCCATAACCACCCCGAACAATAAATTGCAAAACAAAAGAAGTACAAAAGATCAAGTACCAACTAAGTAGGGGTGGATTGGAAGAAATTGGACCAGCATTTACTCTATTTATACATTCTGTTCTCTATTTTCAGCCAAAGTTTTCTTGTATACAATTTTGTTAAAAAGGCATATGCCGTTAATCATAATAAATAAAATAAAATAAAAGACAAAATTAATCACAAACAGATAAATTATACTCCATCAGTTTAGTTATACCCAGAAAAAAAATTAGGCCAAGAATAACCTGTCTATTACATGCATTGAAAATTTGTTTAATCATTATTCGTGCTCTAACTGTTATATGAGATATTGGATCAGTTCAAATATTCGTACTAAATAAATGGACATAGAGAGCAGTACAGAGTTTTATCTTTCATACAGAATTTTTATGTGAAAAACTTGGTGATGTAAACACTACCCAGCACATAACGTTAACTATTCAGCACTACTTTACAAAGGCAAACAGATTCTTTTGATGACCCAAACCAGGAGAATGTAACTATTTGAGGATCACATTGATCTCAAAAGACCTGGGATGAGACTTTGTGTAGAAGCTTGCTTGTGGAGGATTGTTAGTACGCATTAAACCTCCATATGAGTAAACGAAAGTTAACCCTTGTAAAAGTGGGAAAGCTTTTCACAAAGTGATAAGATAAGTATTTTGAAAGTCACATCAATTCAAAGAAAAATGTTACAAAAACACACAGCACAATATTAATAATATACTTGTGTAAATACACTTATGCTTTAAAAATTTTTTTTCTTGTAAAAATAATCAAGAAAGAACTAAACATATGAATCCAAACCATCACTTAAAAGACAAAATGTGTAAAAAGACAAAATGGCCCTCCCATACATGTACAGTACTAATGGCTCTCCCACCCACCCCATACATGTACCCCATACATTGACCCACCCGCCTACCCATACACGTACATTGGCACTGTCAACCACCTGTGTCTTCGCTCTATCTATCTTCTAACTATCTTCTATCTATCTCTAACTATCTTCGCTCGTGACTCATTGTCGCGAGGTAGCTCGGCTTATTGTATTACTTTACACCAACCCATACACGCACAGTGGTATTGGCCCACCCACCCACCCATACACGCACAGTTTCACTTGTCTGCCTGTTAAATAAAATTAATAATTATAGATCAGTTTACTATCTGTTTTAAAAATGATGATGGTAGAGTTATAAACAAGAGGATATGTTAAGCAAAAGCCATATGCATGGTTCTGTGACATTATTGTTGCTGAAACAGCATTTAGCCATTGTTATATAAAATGTACATGTTTTTTGTAATTTAATCTTAGTTAAATGTATATCATATGTGTTCAAAAACAAACTCATTAATTAATATTTATATGAAGAATCCAGGGCTCCATTTCAGGCGGAATGGTGTTCCAGGATCTCTCTCTTTTAAAAATAAAAGTAAATCTGCACTGAGGGTTAAAAAAATCAGAACTAAAATTGTTTGTTAGTGAGTTAATTTCGAATTTGATTATTGACATCAAATATTAATCTAAAACTATATTATTACCACAAATTACCTTGCAATTATTACTAAAACAATAAACTGTAGCGTGATGCTATCTCGAAGTGCCTACCGTTTTTAAGCTGTGTTAGGGTAAAAACACAACGCAGCCTGGATGGTCGCTTACTAGCATACTCGCAAACCCGCTGGTAGCTTAGCGAGTTACCTGACGGGAAGTTGGACATACACACAACAACGCTCAGTCAGTCACCTGTCGCCCTTGTCATCTTGATGATAAACATGTGTTCCATTGATGAAGAGTCCTTTCTCTGCTGTCAGGTTTTTTAAGTATGTTAGAATGAACGAAAATATATTCGACTACATTAAGAACTAGTTTCTCCTTAACTGCAAAAGAACTGGGTAAATTGGCAAAGAGATCCAATAACGCAAGAAGAAAGGCTAGTGCTTACACTCTGGTGTAATACCATATGCTTACACTATAGTGTAATACCATATGCTTACACTATAGTGTAATACCATATGCTTACACTATTAAGCAAATGGTGCATCATTTAAGCACTTATCCTTTGCTTTCAGAATGGGAGCGTCGACAGTAGATAAAATTATAAAGGAAACAGTTGAAGTTCTGTAGGATGCTTTACAGCCACTTAACATGCCAGTTCCTACTGAAAAAGACTTTAAAAACATTTCTAAAGATTTCAGTGACATGTGGGTCAACCCGAACTGTGTCAACTGCATCGACGGAAAGCATTTGAAAATCATATGGCTCCCACACTCTGGCACTATATATTACAATAACACACATTCTGTGGTTTTAAAGGTTTTTACTGATATTAATTACCTCTTGCTTACCATTGATGTAGATTGAAAGCGGCTATGGCAAGCAATGCGATGGAGGGAGGGTTTTGCATCTCTGGAAACTATCATATGCTACAAGATGGGTCTCTTAAAATCCCGAAGGACAAATGCCACCCTTTAACGAACAAGGAAGTCTCATTTGCGTTTCTGGATGATGAGCATGTTATGAAGCCCTATAGCAACGAAAATCTCTTTCCTGATGAATAAATGTATAATAAACATCACTCAAGAGCGAGAAAGTCAATTGAATATGCATTCGGAATGTAGTATTCCAAATTGAGTACATCACTGTGTGCGTTCTAAATTTACTGTATGTATTTGACAAATTGTATATTCTAAATTGTTGTTATGTATTTGTAAAAACAGAATATAATCGGCAAAGTATGAGTAACTTCACATATTTTTATGTATTTTTGCTTTTACAATGAATGAAAAATGTATACATAATTTTCAAAAAAAATCTTAACGTTATCAGTGTCTGAGCAATGTAATATATAGCGTATATGTAACTTCTGTTGGAATTCTACTCATTTTAATATTCACTTTACTAAAAAAATTTATTAAAAATGTAACTTAAAATTGTTTTCCATTTGTATCATAAATCCTCTTTAATTCAAGGTCATCAAATTGTAATATGCATACTCCTTGTCACCATGGAATCCTTCATTTTTATTTGATGTGGAGATCATGGTCTTTGGACTAATTGACAGTCCCAACGAACACATGTTGAGAAGGATCCACTGAGTGACCGTGACAAACAAACAAAATGTGCATGCTCGCGTCAAACCATCTCCGCTTACTGCTATGTAACAATGCACCTGGCTATTCTTCCCGCTTTGAGCTTAGCTCACTGCTACCAGCCAGGCTCCAATGTGCGCACGCTCCATAGAACGTATGCTCCAAATTCTACATAGCAGCAAGTGAGTAAGCGATCAGCTAGGCTAGCAGCGACCTGCCCGGCTCAGTTGTGTCTTTACCCTTAGACGCCTCCTAAAATTTACCCCTCCACATATTTCCTCCCCTCCGTCAGTGACAGATACACCTGATTGGCTGTTCCGTATTACGCATTCGCTATTCGATTCGCTCAGTTGCAGTGCTTCCAGATGTACGATCCAGCACTTATCAGTTGCTTAGTAGGGGTTGGAGATCTGTCCACTTTTTTATTGTATACAGAAAGCCTCAATCCTCTAAAGTAATCAATCAACTCGGTTGCCATTTCGTCGATGGGCCTCCTCTTCGGATTTTTGATCCAGAAAAGTATGTTGACTCCTGGCTTGTTTCTGGACACCACTCAGCGCTAGCTGTCAAGAGTAAGGAGAGATCAAGAGACAAGAAATATAATGTAAACAACTTATAGTTTTCGACTATATTTTAAGAAAAAATTCTATAATTTCAATTCATGTTAATTAAAAAGTTTAAGTTGAATAAAAAGTAGTTTTTCAAAACTAATACTTTACACAAGCAAACTTTTTTTTGTGGCGGAAGAATGAAACAGGACGAGGGGGGGTTAAGTCTCGGCAGGATGTAGTTCCGGCAACTCAACTTCTAGAAATCAAGCACTGGACTACACCATAATCTAAGTGAATACAGTTGGTCAAACTGTGCCGTAGATTGAAGAGATTCATATCTGCATGGTCATTCTGGACGCAAGCGTTTGAAATTGGGTATGAATTTAGTGAGTTGGCAAAATCCTAACAACTAATCAATTTCCTTGTAAATAATTGTATTATATTTATTTATTTAACATATTCAATGAGATTATATATGAAATTATTGCTTATTTATACACAGTAAATATAAATTCAAGTAAAACAATACTGTGGATAAAAATCTGAGTTACTCAAGTTCTCCATATACTATACTAGCTTACTGATTACCTGAGTAGTGGACGACATATCTAGCCATCCGGGCTGTCTCATTCTTCGGGGGTGGGTCGGGAATAACAGTCGTAGTAGGTTCAGTTGGAGCCTCAGTTGTTGTGGTTGTAGTTGCATAATATGGTACATATGGTTCATGTGGTGGTTTACCGAAAGTTGTTAGTGCGAAACCTTGAGATACACTTAACGCAGCTGTTAGTGTTACAAGGAAACATGCTCTGTTAAGAAACATGGTTCTATATCTGAAACAGAAACAGATGTATTTTAAAATAACAAACTTATTAAAATTTAAGCTAAACAGCTTCCTCAAAAATTATTTGAAACAATTTTGTTCTGTATTTTTTAACGTAAAATATAAGGCTACCCATCTTTGCCTTTAGTGCTGATCAACATAGCTCCTCTGGATATAAGATGCAAAGAAGCACACGTCAGAGTGTTTTAAAATATCGTATCTACCCCGAATCTCCCCATTACAAGATATCCCACAACGTGCATCCACCCCACATCCCTAAACGTACAGTACTTTACAATAAAATACATAATCTCTAACCAATTTTGGCCAAAAACCAACTGGGCGTTAACTTAGGATATGTTTGACAGTCAACATTGCGTGTCATTGGTGGAATTAACCTTCCTTGGAAGAAATGTACTATGTTACTGGATTTATAAGATACTACTATGGATTTTACCTCTTGTAGTTATTGTTTATTAGTATAATGTTTAATCTTTTATGAGTTTGGTAGCTGGCCTATGGAATCCAGACAGAATAAATATGAAGCTTTCAGTCCTACAGTTTTTTTCCAAAATAAAGGCTAGTATGATTACATTTGACAGAATAGGCTAGAATTTGCATTGTCATCATGATTCAGCAAACAATTTCGAAGTCAAGTAATTTGCAACTTTAAAATTTTGACCTCAATTAAGGCAAGGTCAGTGAGAAAGACTGAACTGATTACAAAATCACTACTCGATTACAATGACATTTTCCCAGCAATACAGGAATATCAGAGAATTTATCACAAAAATGTTAAATTAAACTAGTGAACATAAAAATAAAAAAGAATGTATCTTTTTAAGAATGGATGGTGAGAATGGTATTTGTTACCTTTTGACACAGGGGAAAAAGAAACAGAGGTCTCTTTCTTATGGCCACAGTGGGCATTATATAGATATTACAACTAATTTATATCTTTACACATTTGAAGTAATTGGTACGTTTATGGATTAGGGAGGGGGGAGGCAGGGAATGATAAGGTGCTGGCCCTGCTATTGCTTAAGATGTACAATTTGTACTGACATGAAACAAGTTATTTTAATCGAAGATACTAGCAAAATAACCACTTAACACATATTTAGCGCACTATTGAATGCAAAAATTATTATTATTAATGAAACCAATAACAAATTTTTAACACGTGTTAGCTTTTGCTCCAAATTAATCGGAAATTTTAAGATTTTCTGTTAACTAACATGAAATAAATAATGTTTGGCATATCAAATTAAATATATATTGTAAAAATTGTATGTAAATACGTTTTTTTTTATTTATTGCTAGTAATTATTTTATAACTTCAATAATAATAAATCTTTTTATAAAGTAAAATGTAAAATAAGAATGATAAAGTTTAATAATAATACTTTCTCTTTGCATTTGTTCAGGAGATATCATATCAATTATTGTACATTAATACAAATAATTTTTTGATGCAAATGTTAATTACTATGTGTTCAAATTTTAATAATTCCTTAAATTTGTATTCAACTATAACTTGTAAATTTAATTATTAATGACACTGTTAGATCAAATTATAATTGGGCAAAATAATTTACTTATGACTATGATCAGATGAATACAGCAAGCATGAAGAGGTATTTGATTTGATGAGAATCTCTCCACTCATACGGTAATTTGTAACATAAATTGAATAATGCCTATTGATGTAAATAGTCATTTAAAAATAAATATTCTGTTAACAATAGTACTAAAACATAAAACAAATTGACAAAACGCCTAAAAACAAAATGAAACTTTAATGGCAGATTCAATCCTACACAAATGAAACTTTAATGGCAGATTCAATCCTACACAAATGCTGAGAGGAAGCTTTATTATTAAACTTTATTGTGCTTAACCAATATTACATTTTACTTTCGATTTATTACTGAAGTTATAAAAGAATTATTAGCAATAAATAAAAATTATTTTTGTATTATGAACAATCTTTACGATATATTTAACTTGATACGCCAAACATTTATTTCATGATGGTTTACAGAAAATCTTAAAATTGTCAGATTAATTTGGAACAAAAACTGACATTTAAAAAAATCTATTTAATTGATAATAATAATTTCTAACTACAATGTCAAGTACTAAAAGTGCATATTTTAACACTTGTGTACATGCAAACTTGACTAATTGCATAATTAAGAACATCTATGACTACTTCTAGATAAGAGATCGTGTTGTCAGCCAGATTATAGTGGTATAATTTGTTAGTTCCCAATCAGAACTGCTATCACAGAGAAGAACAACAGAGGTCGAGTCCATCGTGCTGAATGGGAGCCAAGTTAGAAAATTGGGGTTTTGAGTAGTTACTTTTCCAGTTTGTCTTGTGGATGGGAGAGCCAACACTGTTCTCATACCCTCTCTCATTTCTCTCCAAACCATAAAATATAAATGTAATAGTTATTAGTGTAGGTTTATAAATATTTGCATTATGTGTAATGCAAATGAAGTCACTAAGGCGTTCGCTACGGCTATAAGAGAGCGACCTATATTTATTTCCCATCCCTACTGATATCTAGAATATTTCAAAGATATCAATCAAATTTGGACTTGACGACTTATTAAACCGATAATAATGGGGAAATAGCTCAAAAACAGGATATCTATTTTAATCTCCTGAGTCCCTATGTCCTTTTCAAATGACACTAAAATAACTTAAGTTGAGTCCTGATGAAAGATTACTTAAAGTAGTCTTCTTAGAGTCCTGATGTCCTTTTAAAAGTACAAAATATATTTGTTTCTTAAGTCCCAGCAGTGTTTACCCGAAACGTCAATTAAGTCCTGATGTCCTTTTAAAAGGACAACAATTTAGGGAACGTTTAACAGGGGAAAAAGAATGTTTGTTTGGAATGGTTGGCAGCCCTGTCTTTCCAGCAGACTTACATTAATGAAAGCACATGCCTTTGTTAACAACGTTAAACTTGTTGCAACATAACCAACAAATTACTGGAGGGTTATTTGTGAAGATTTCAAAAAAAGATTGCTTCAAAACCACTTTTGTAAGTATAAAACAGATGGTTTTTTTTAGCTGGATCTTTTATATTTATATTAAATATAGTACAGTTGCTATAATATAACAGTATTATTATATAAATAATTATTATCAGGTGTCATGGAAAAATGTACTGTTTGACGTCCTTTTAAAAGGACACTGGGTCTCACTTAAGTAAAGTATGATTTAAAAATAAATTTATTTAGTTAAAGTAACAATACAACATTGCATTACCTAAGTCAATATTTATAGTTCTTATTATTTATAAGTCTTACAAGCCAAAAATAAAATATTTTAGTAGTATAAATGAAATGTATACTATTTACAACTTAAAACTAAAAAATATAAATCTAACGTGCACAACATGTGCTGAGTTGTTTACAATGCCAGCAAGAAATTCATGAACGCTGTAGTATGGCTATCTATTCATCTATCTACGAGTATGGCTCTGAACTTATTTTTGAATTTTGAAAGATTTTATTCCAGCTTGAGTTCAAGATGTAACTGACTGAAAAATCTAAAGCCGTTATAAAAAAGGTGATTTTTGAAAAAAAGACGTGCGGTGGTGAGGAAATTTCAAATGTGTACTCTTTCGGAGAGAGTGGTTATGGGCAGATGAAATTGGCTAGAAAATGATAGAAGGTTTCCTTGACAAATATTAAGCAAGGTAATATGTACATTGAGGGAAATGTCAGTAGGTTATTGACACGAAATATTTCCCCGCGGTTG